>JARQAC010000001.1:13163564-13331064 GCA_036172945.1 Meloidogyne incognita
TACCGTTAAGTATCTCATCTCCCCGCAGTGTCTAGACGGCTTTAGCCGGTGCCTTAGGATCGACTGACCCACATTCAACTGCTGTTCACGTGGAACCCTTCTCCACTTCAGTCTTCAAGGATCTCACTTGAATATTTGCTACTACCACCAAGATCTGCACTAGTGGAAGCTCCAGCTGGGTGCACACCCAAAGCCTTCAACGCAACCACTACGACCCTCTTACACGTCATTGCAAGACTCTTCACGGAATACAAGCATATGACGGCAGAGTATAGGTGGCCCGCTCCAGCGCCATCCATTTTCAGGGCTAGTTGATTCGGCAGGTGAGTTGTTACACACTCCTTAGCGGATTCCGACTTCCATGGCCACCGTCCTGCTGTCTGTATCAACCAACACCTTTTATGGGGTCTAATGAGCGGGCACTTTGGCACCGCAACTCCGCGTTTGGTTCATCCCACATCGCCAGTTCTGCTTACCAAAAATGGCCCACTTGGAGCTCGTATTCAACGCCAAAGTTCAAAATCAAGCAACTTTGACCATTTTGTTCTAATAAATGCGCTTTTCCGAGAGGACAAAGCTTTGGTGCATGTATTAGCTCTAGCTTTTCCACAGTTATCCATTTAGATAATCAAGATCAAGTAAATCATGGCCATTGTAATGAGCCGTTCGCGGTTTCTCGTTAAAACGATTAAACTTATACATGCATGGCTTAATCTTTGAAATGAACACATCAGTTCAGGCAGGATCAACCAGATATCTCGTAAATCCAGGTAAGATTCACTTCCGAATTCTGAGGATATCAAATCTTACCCAAAAAAGCATCAAGCTTCATCATACTCGCAACGTCGGCGCCAGAACGACACACGAGGCGAGACAGATTTGGTCTCACAACCAATCTCGGGTCACTTGCTGGCTTTACGAGACACTAAAAAGTGTGCATCGAACCGACCGATTTCTCGTCTTGCCAATTCAGCAATGAATTGGCATAAAATTAAGATCCTTCAACAAGGACGCTTGTCTCAACACAAAATATCAACTTTTCACTTCACCAATTCAGCCCAGAGGCTACATTTAGTATGAAATTTTTTTCTCTTTCACCGAGATTCAACCGCTAAGCAATTTTCAGCCGGGAAATTCAACATCTTCCCATATGCAATAAGATGTGCACCTAGATGTTGCCATTTCCTCAGATAATCCGCGAGCCAGAGCATATCCGCGAAGTATTGTCCTACTTAATCCGTTAATCCATCCGAAGCGCCTTTTAGAATGATGACAAATCGATTTAAAACAGTTAAAAAATAGAGAACATTTGAGTCTTCAGATTGTACCATAAACACGTTGATTGGATGATAAGAATTTGCATCAAAAGGAACCAAGAAGCCCGGAAGGACTTGAGATCTGTTACGTCGTGAATTATTTATTTTCCTATACATCTTCTTTTCCATTTCCTCAGCAAACAACCACTTTATTTTACAATTCGCAAGCACACAGCCACTTTTTCAATTTTACTCAACAGACAACCACTTTTCTAATATAATATGAGTCGAGGCGAAAAGAGAAATGGACCAAATGCAACCCCAAGCTATGCGCCATCAAGAGAAAAATAAATGGAAAGAGAATTAAGCAAGAAAGAAAACAAAAAGTGGTCGTAGAATTAGTAAAAGTGGCTGTTTTTATAGTAGTTATTTAATAGTAGTAATGAATTATTGAAACAATTTTTGAAAAATTTGGGCATGACCCCTTCGCACAGTATGATTAAATGTGAATTTTTAAAATATTTGAGCAACGCGTGCATACTAAATTTAAAATAAGATTTTTTGAATAAAGCCATTATTATAACGATTTTTGGAAAAAACCGGCATGACCCCTCCACACATTGTAGTATCATTTTGTTTAAATTAATTGTAATATGTATTATTTATCTTGTATTTCTGTAAATGTTTTTTAACCGTGCTTAGCCATTGTTATATAATTTTATGAAATATTGTATGCTGATTTGTCTTTAAACGTAAGCAATAATGTATTTGATAATGTATTTATTAATGTATTTTTATTTATGTATGATTTTTCATGTGTGATCTCCTTCAAACTGAGCCTCACTTTTCAAGCTCCTGCTCTGATATAAAACTACAACAGTATATGCATTATTTTTTGTGTATGTGTATTATAAGTATTTTTGTTCTTTGGTTATATGTATTGTTTTACTGTGTATTTGTTTGTATAATCTGAATATATTGCATATTATTGTGTTTCGTATTTATGTAATTCCTTAGTTTTTAGTTAAATAATATCTATGTACCCAAAACCGTAATAAAAATCCGAATACTACTTTAATTCCGTTTAGAATCTACTAGGGGTTTTTTGAAATTAAAAATTGCCAAATAATCTCACTGAGCTATCAAAAGTTGGTAATCCTTAAGATCATTGGTCCCTAGTAAAAAATGCTAAAAAAGTGCTCTTTCGATATTTTTAAGGCTTGCCAGTAGGTATCGAGTGTGCTGAGTCTGAATATGAGCTTAGAATTTGTTTATTTCGAACCCCGAACCCGATTTCGGCCAAGTCGGATATGGGGCAAAAATCCGAAATTTCAAATTTTATGTCTAATCGGACTCAGCTCTTCGAGCTGAGTCCGATTGTTATCAAAATTACTACGTTTCGAAAATTTAGACT
Source organism: Meloidogyne incognita (assembly GCA_036172945.1). Taxonomy (NCBI): domain Eukaryota; kingdom Metazoa; phylum Nematoda; class Chromadorea; order Rhabditida; family Meloidogynidae; genus Meloidogyne; species Meloidogyne incognita. Next base: position 13,166,235 of record JARQAC010000001.1, read on the forward strand.
AAGTTATGGCGTCTGATTTATATACGGAAGCTAACCAAGCGTGCATTTAATTGATCATAACTCAGTCTAAAGTTGGTGAAACACATTAATTTTGATATCATTCGACTCGGCTTGAAGAGACGCGACAGAATAGCACTAACCTAATAGTTTCGAATTTCTCTCCCGAATTCGACTTAGTCGAATTCGGGTTCGGGGTCGAAATAAACAAATTCTGGCTCAGATACAGGCTCAGCACACTCGATTACCTACTGGCAAGCCTTAAAATATCGAAAGAGCACATTTTAGCATTTTTTCCTAGGGACCAATGATCTTAAGGATTACCCAAAAGTTAATATTTATGTTAATACCTTCTCCATATTACTCCTTTTCAGTTCATTTTCACCTAGTAAAATTACCCACAAATTTTGGGTACTTTTCTGTTTTGCCACACACCCCCCCCCATATATTCGCAGGATTTATTTTTTTTTTCCTTAATTCGTACGGAAAGAGTCTTCCACAATTTCACCCAGTTTTTCCTGTGACATGTTCAATGAGAGACGTTAATAAAGAAAGGATTAATTTTTCAGTACAAATTAACATTAACCCTTTCTTTAAATTGTGGAAGAAAGAAGACTAACCTTTCCGTACGAATTAAGGAAAAATAAAAAATAAATCCTGCGAATATATGGGGGGTGGCAAAGCAGAAAAGTTCCAAATTTTGCAATTAACATGCACCAATGTAAATCGTAGTCAATAACCTATTGTCAATTTTTTTAACCCTGACTCCGAAATTAAAAAGTTACAGGGTTTCAAAGTTTTCCTCACTTTTCTTATTAAAGAGAAAATACACTTTTTCGCCTATTGGAGAAGAATGTCCTCCATCTAATGCGGATGGCTCCATCTAATGCGGATCAAAAAAAGAGAGAGGGCAGAGACTCCTTTCCCTTTTCTTTTCCCCCTTCTTTTCTCTTTCTTTAACTAACATGGGAAAAGAATTGTTAAGGAAAAAAGGAAAAAGAGAGTCGCAATTTCACTTTATTATGAAAAACGAGGGGACTCATCACTCCATCGAAAACTTTGAAGCACTATAACTTTTCGATTCAAAGCCAAAAACTTCTTTTTTAAATGTTTTGCTTGTAGCAACTAACTGTCGAAAGATTAATTTTTTGTTTTTTTACGTTTATAATGTTTAAATTAATTGTGAACACATATTTTTCAAATTGGCATAAAAATTAATCCTTTGACAGTTAGTTGCTACAAGCACTTGCTACAAGCAAAACAACCAAAACAATTAAAAAGAAACAAAGGAAAAAAGTCCGCAGAAAAAGCGGGTGACGGAATCTTCGTCTTTGGAACATTTCCAAATTCCGCTGGAGACGAGAATTCCGAAAATTTGTGAGACGAAACTTCCGAAAAATCTTGGAGACGAATGTTCCAAAGAGGAAAATTCAGTACACCAGAAATAACACCCTTATCTTTAGAAGTGCCTAATTAGGTAATCCAAAATGTCAACACTCAAATTTTTCTTCCTTTCTCTTTGATCTTTTGGACAAACGGTCATAACTTTGTCAAGTCAAGTCAGATTTCATTGTTTTTGGTGTCATTCAACTCAGCTCGACGATCTCTTTCTAATGAGCATCATTTAAAAACGAATTTTCTACCCCAAAATCAGCTTGATCCTCCCTATGGTTTCTCTCTTGATCCTCCCTATGGTTTCATTGCCTGTATTTCTCCGAGTATTAGCTCCCGCTAGAAATCCTTACGTATTTGAACTCAAATCAACAAAACGAATCTAATATGTACTTCGTGTTTTTCACTCGGAGGTGAGAAGGAAAGGAGGAAGGAAAAAACACCCAGGAATGACCCAAAAGACCATTGGAGACACACTCAGCACAATTGATTACCTAATGCCAAACCTCCCGAAAAAGTATTTTGTTTTAATACAAAACTATTTAATCACGTTGAGGTTAGTTAAGCCCAAAAATCAGGCCTAAACTGGAAATAGTGAACATTACTGATTCCTAGAAAAAGCTTTTCTGATATTGCTGATGCTTTCCAGTAGGTAGTCTACTCGAATTCAACCAAGTAGAATTCGAATTAAAAATCTGAAATTAAGATACTAAAGCCATTCTTACTTATCTTTTAGAGTTGAGATGAATGGTATCCATATTATAATGTATCGATAGCATTAAGCGAAAGTAAGATCAATTAAATACACGTCTGGAATAAAAGATAAAAACTCATCCAAATCAATGATCAATTTCGTTGAAAGGTGTCGAAACATAATTTTTCAAGTTAGCACTATAATTTTAATTTTCAGATTCCAAACCGCTTTTGACCTGATCGAATTCGGGTCCGGGATTCAAAATGAATGAAATTTTAAATTCGGACTCAGCTTACTCGAGCATATCGAAAAAGGAGTTCCTCCTCATTTTTTCTATGGACCAGTGACCTTCACTATTACCAGGAACCCTTAACATCAGATTCTGGAACATTTACTAACAAATTCAACGTATTAACATAAAAATTCAGCTTTTGAATCTCAGCCCACAAAATTACTAAGGAAACCCCTACTCAATTCTCAACATTAACCAGAAAAATATAAAATAAAACTTGCAAAATACCAACAACAGCTGCGCAGAAAGCAATTGATGTTGAGTACAGTAAAGAGCAATTAAAGTTTTCCTCAACATAACCTAAATTTGAAAAAGTATTGTAGTAAAAAATCATTTTTGGATACAAAATTTGGCAAAAACTTCAAAAAAATTCCCTGAAATTTTTCTTAGCTACGGCCTATAAGCAATATTTATGCATGATAACAATACAGGATGCCTGACAATACTCTAGCTATTTGAGGACTAACACATGAATTTTGGCATTAATCAAATTTAAAATGGATATTCATAGAAGGCCAAAAATTGATATAAACAAGCTAATGAATATATGCCCTGGAAGCCTTAGATAACTTTGGAATCGCCAGGAACTTATACATAGGAATCGTATTCTAAAAACGAGACAGCAGTTTAGCCTAGAACTTTCCCCAAAAATGAAATGAGAGGGTAAACGGTTTGCTGCGGCAAGAGATTTGAATTAAAAAGCAGCGGGTAACTTTCTGAACTAAAACATCAGCAGTTATTATAATACGACCCTAGTACTAGTATAAAAAGCCCCACATACTATTTCAGAAATCGGTAAAAGTAAAGAAACCCTCTCCACGGAAAAATGAACAAAAAGTGCTTTTTTGATATTTTGAGGTTTGCCATTAAGAAACGTGTGTAATAAACAATTAATATTAATCTGACACTTCTCTTCGATCTGAGCTGGATGATAACAAAATGTGAATGTTGTGACTTATAGGGGGTTTTTGTTGGCTGGACCGATTTCGACAAATGAGGTGTCATTCGAAAGAGCTCGCCGAGCTGAGTCAATCCCGCGGGGGAAGAAGTCGATCCGACAATCAGGGACCGAGTTACAGACCCCTGAAGTTTGAAAAAGAGAAGGGGGGAGTAAGCTCATTTTGGGGTGAAAAATTCGAAAATGCAAATAATAGCTCATTCGACTCGGCTCGTCAAGCTGAGTCGAATGACACCAAAATCAGCTCGATATCTTGATTCTGAGCCAAGATAAACAGGTTCAAAATGGTCAACATAAACCTATGGAGCGTCGGCGAGGCGCTTGTGCGAAACCCGCGCTTCGCGCGGGGTTTCGCGGCACGCGCCTCGCGGGGCGTCAACGGTCGCTGGGTCTGGGTCAGTAACATAACCCTATTCCTATTTCCCTTACTCTGGACGTACTTGGGGCCTTTATAGCAGCAAAAACCTCAACAATGACCATAGGTAAGGAGCTAATACAAACGATCATAACTTTGTCCAATCAAGTCGGATTTCGGTGATTTTGGTGTCATTCGACTCAGCTTGACGAGCCGAGTCGAATGAGCTATTATTTGCATTTTCGAATTTTTCACCCCAAAATGAGCTTACTCCCCCCTTCTCTTTTTCAAACTTCAGGGGTCTGTAACTCGGTCCCTGATTGTCGGATCGACTTCTTCCCCCGCGGGATTGACTCAGCTCGGCGAGCTCTTTCGAATGACACCTCATTTGTCAAAATCGGTCCAGCCAACAAAAACCCCCTATAAGTCACAATACCCCAAAATGTTTCAACCCACATTCAACTGTAACATTATACATACCTCTCAACTAGCTAAATGAGTCATGACATTAATAGCTAGAATATCCTAACGAAGGATCCCGAATCATTCTAAATCCGTAATTGACTCAGCAACCCGATTAGGCAAACCTCAAAAACGTGAAAGAGCACATTTTGCCCATTTTTCTGGTGGCTAGTATTCTGCACCTAAACCCAAAAATTAAAAGAAAAACCTTTAGATTACTTCATTTATACCATCCATCCATATTTCATCCATCAAGCAGGGTGCATATATGATACTGACAAATCAAAATCCTGTCAAAATCTGACACATAAAAATACATTCACATCAAATTGAAGGGAGGAGTAGGAATTAATTTTTGAAAATTTTTGAACTCTAAAAAATGTAAAAAAATAAGAGATTAATCAAATTGTTATGAATAAGGGTGTAGGACGCCTCGAATCAAAGACAAAGATTATTGATTTGAAACTCTAACCTCGACAAAACAGAAAGTTGGGCAGTTAGTTGTTTACAAAAATGAAACGAAAGAAATTATGTAAGAACTTGAAAAAAAGAAGCACACAAAGAAAATCTCTAATTCTCTGCTTTATAACTATCTCTAAAATAAATAATGTTATGCCAAAATGGTTGCCAAAAAAATTAAACTCAAAAAAGTGTCAAACAATCGACAACCTTTAATCTGTTTCCGGGAGTTCGAACTTCGTGTTCGAATTTGAAGTTTATTGATTTACATGAAAAATTGATGAGAGGCAAAACGGGGGTGAGGCAAAGCTTCCACCAACGGGTGAAGTTGTTCAACAGAGGAACGCCAGCGGTAGATTCGGCGGGTTTGATATCGATAATCGATTTATATCGATATCAAACAAAATTCGAGCTCTCTAATCCATTCAAAGAAATCTATTTTTTGAATGGATTTTTTCAAAATAAATTTATAGTACTTGTATAGTAAACACAACAAAAAGATTTCTTTAAACCAAAAAACATCAACAAAAAATAATATTTTTATTTAATCCATATCATCACTCCCCATTTGCTTTCCTTCAATTCCTCCATTGCTGTAATCGAAAAAAATAACATCTCGTCTCTTCTACATATTCAAATTTTCTCATTTTCCAAAAATCCTTTCAATTTTTCCAAAGCTTTTCCTCTATGAGATATTTTGTTTTTTTCTTCTGATGTCATTTCTGCAAATGTTTTTCCAAAGCCGTTTGGCTGAAAGAAAAAATAAAATTGATATTTTTATACATTTTTACCATAAAACAAGGATCCCAACCAAATTGACGACTTCCTCTAGGTTCAACTATTATTCCTTCTGTCCTTCCTAAAAATTCAGAATTAAATTTTATAAAAGCAACTTAAAACCTTGGAATGTATAAATTTGTTGATTTACACCTTTACAATATGCAAAAGTACAGAGTGCATAGCCCGATTTGTCTTCAAATCCAGCTTTAAATGTGGATATATTTAAATTTGAGAGAAATTTTTTTGTCTGGTTTTGAAGTAATAAACAAAAATCAATCCCAATAAGACATACAAGCACAACAAATCATTTAGAAAAATCCAGAAAAATTTAAAGATTACCTAACAACTTTATCAATCCTTCCGGCTTCAATTTTTCAAGAAACCATTTAATATAAGGCCCTTAAAATGAAAATATTTCTAAATAACATCCAAAATTACCGGGTAACCCTTCAAATGCATTAAAACACAAACAAGTATCCTCCACAAGTACAGGCCCTTCAATTTGTTTAACTGCGTGTTCACATTTTTTGGCAACAATTTCGTTAGGTTCTCCTTGAAATTCGGGCAAGTCAAGTCCGATATGTTCTACCTATTTATAAATAATTTTAAGCAAAATCGAGAAATTAAAGGAAATCTAAACACCAAAAAAGTCAACCATCCCTAAACACCGTCATAGTTATGCGAGAAATTGTAAGGAAAAGAGAATGTCCGAGGATAGTGTTTTAAATACCTTTTAAAGTTGCTTTGAGAGGAGTTTGCTGTTTCCTGTTAAATTAGACTAATACATTCCGCCTACCCCCCCCCCCTCTCTCTCTCAAAAAATAAAATTTCTTTCTAATCTTACATTGAAATTGCTTCCCAACAAAGCCTTAAGTTCTTTAAGTTTGTTTTGATTGCTAGTAACAAATTTTAAATTTCTGACATTCATTTCAAAATTTTTTTAATAAATTAAAAAAAATAAAAGATTGACAAGAATAACAACAAAAAATATTTTCTTTTGTTTTAACAAAACAATTTCAAAATTTAATTAAAAAAAATTCCTTTATTTTCACAAAAAATTAATTCCAGCAGCAAATTGTAATCCAGACGAACAATTATCCCCAGGAAAATAACGAAGAGGCAAAACATAATTTAATTCAAGCCGGGCAGTATTTAAAAAATTAATTGCCAATCCAATCCCCGCTGAAATTCTTTGCTTCATTATGAGATCGGTCAATAAATTATTTGAATGTTTTAAACTTAATGAACCAGAAGCAAGAAATAAATGGGCAAATACCTGAAAAATAAAAATTAAATTGAAAGGAAAATAAAAGAACGGAGTAGTAAAAAAATTAGAAAAATATCAGAATTCTGAAAGAAATAATTTTAAAAAATCAGAATTTTAGAAAAACCAGAATACTGGTAAAAACTAGAAGACAGTAATAAAGATCAGAATTTAAAATTTAAATACAAGCCAAAAATCAGAATTATTAAATACAAATTCAGACTAAAACACACAAACCAGAACCAATAAACTAGTATTTTCAAAAGAAAAATTCAAAAGCAGAATTAATAAGCAAAATCAGAATTTTAATTAGAAACACAAATCAGAAAGATAACTCAAAACAATTTAAATAGTCAGAACAAAAAAAGTAGAATTCTAAGAAAACACAAAGAGAATAATAAAAATTAACAAAAATGCAAGGCCAAATCATTAGTTAAAAAAAATAAAATTAATTACAGTGTCAGAAGGTATTAAAGGCGCATAAATATGAAAAACATTAGAAAAAGAAGCAACACCACCAAGAGAACAATTTTCTGTTTGAATTCCAATTGAATTTTGTTCAAATCCACGTAAATCATAGGGGCCACCCAAATAAATTCTGTCAAGTAAATGTAAACATTCTCTTTGACCCAACGATTTTATAAAAGCAAAACGAGTTGATAAAGAAAATATTAAACCATAAAATGGGTCTGTGATGGATGTCTTTAAAAAAATTAAAACTATTATTTAATTTTTTTGTCAAAAATCCTCTTTTAAAGCTTAAACAAACAAAAAATTTTGTAAAGCCTTTTTTGTGATTTTTAATGGAACTGGCTTTTTGGTACGGCAAATAGGGGGGGGGGATTATAGGAAAGACAAAAAAAAATGTGCCACACAAACTGAAATAATACCCGAGATTATACATTTTTTCTGAATATAGGACCCTGGCCAAGTTCTATGGTATAATTTAAAATTCAAACCAAAATTTTAAAAATTTATATCTTCCAACTTAAAAATTAAAAAAAAACCTGATAATCAAAAATTGATTTAAAAAAAGAAGTATCGCCAACCAACCCAGCCAATTCATTAGTTAATTTATATAAAGACCCAAATTCTGGAATTATCAATCTATCTCTAGTATCTTTATAAATTAAATGTTCAACAGAAAATTTTGTTGTATGGCCAGCATGTTCACGAATTGGAAATGGAGTTTCGTTTTTTGGAAGAAAGAGACGCCAAATCTTTGAAAAAAAATTTTTTGGAAATGCTAACTGGTTAATGGATTAGCTATTTATAAAGGGAAACCTCTTACGAGGGAACATTCCGAATTGTGACCAAAAATTTTGAAATAAAAATTATACCATCGTGTAGAGCATGGTCGAAAACCTGTTGTGTTTCCGGTTTTCTTGGCTCCGACTCCCAATTTTATAGGGCTTCAAAGTTTTCGACTTTTGGAGCGCTGAATCTCCCTCATAAAGAAGTTCGAAATGTTCCCTTGTTAAATAAAAATTTATTTTCATGGGAAAAAGATATTAACTATTTTGGCCCCACACTTTGTATACATGCCATTCATCCCTAAAATGTCTATAAAACTAAAAAAAAATCCAAAAATAACCATATTTAGCCTCAAAGAAGAGATAATTCGATTAGATAAAAATCCAGTATTTAATTGCAAAACAGCTGCATTCTCTACAGAATCACATTTATTCCATCGGAAATAATCAGTGTTTTTGAATAAATGAGCACTTAAATTATTATAATTTTCCCAGCCAAGAAATGGTTTTACAGCTTAAAAAAGAAAATATAAAAAAATTATTTGAAATGAATTTAAAAAAATAAATTGAGAGGAAAAAAATTAAGAACTCTAAAAATTTTAAGTGAAATTCGATCTGGATCAAGTCTCACGCTCTTCAAACTATTTGGAAGAATTCCACTTGTAATTTAATACGGAATTCAGATTTTCCCCAAACAAACTACACATTTTTGGGAAACAAACTACAATTATTAAATGTTTTTAAGACTTCTCAAAAATCATTCAAAATTTAGACCCAGGACCAAAAATGAAAGTTAAATTTGTAAATTAAAAAAAATTAAGATAAATTTTAAATTTAAACCTGTAAATCCAAAATTATACCCTCCATGTTCCTTAATTCCTTTAGAATAATTCAATTCTGCACATTCCCCACGGCCAAATATATTCTTTAGAAAATTTAAAAATTATTTTATAATTTATTAAATATACAGTTCTTCTAGCAGTAACCCCAGCATCAGTATCTCCACTTGTCTTCATTTCCATTTTTATATTTAATTTTATAGGTCTTTTATTTTCTTGAACAGTAAATTTAACAGAATAATCAGAATCTCCTGAAGTATCGATTTTTGGAAAACAAACTTCGAAAAGGCCCATTTTCTGGAAAACAAAGAAATTTTGTAAATAAATTCACAGGACTCAAATTCTATTTAAAAGATATCAGACGTACCCTTCCCAAACAAATAATTTGTTTCCAGTAGACCCAATGGGTAGTCATTTTCCGACTTTCGTCGTTGTTCGGCGCCAGACTTGATTGTTCAAAATAATTCAAAATTTTAGAAAAATTCTGTTTGAGATCCCAGATGCCGATAGGAACGATATATGCTATTTAAAAGGGCTCGACAAGCCCAGTCGAACGACACCAAAATTACCCCGCGGCCTCAACTGTTGGCCGAGGTATGGGGCTCAAAAAATTGAATAGGGGGTCCAAGCTCATTTTTGGTACAAAAAATAAAGTTAAAAAACCTGCATATGTATAGAAGCTGTATTTGCCATTCTAATAAGTTGATCTCTAAAAAATAAAAAAAAATTTTCTTAAAATATTTAATAAAAAACAAACAAATTTTTTGCATTAAATAATTCAGAAACTTCTTTAATTAAAGCATCACGTTTAGTCATTGTAACCCCATAAAATTCAATAGATTTTAAAACAACAGGAATATTGCTAATTTTGTCATAAAAATAATTTAAAGGTGTTGATTGGTTGATTGACAACATTTTTTTTTTAATTTTGTTATAAAATGGAAAAATAAATCTATAAAAAATAAATTTGTTTAAAGAATTTTTTAGTAAATTTCAAAGCAAAAACGAAAATATTTGGAAAAGTTGATTTTTATTTATACAAAATTAAGAAAAAATATACAACGAAAAGGACTCCACAAACATCGTTTTAAAGGATCAGAAAAATAAATTCATCCTTGGCCTATTTCAAAGTATCAGAAATCCTGGAACAAAAAATTTAGATTGAACATTTTAGATATTTTTGTTTAATTTACTAAAATGAAAGTTAAACGAATTAACATTTTTTGACAAGTTAACAAAATGAAATTTTAGATGTCATTTTGTCAAATAATTGTTTAGCCTAAAATTTCACAAATTTTGGCGATTTTTTTGTTTTATTTACAAATTTGCTTATTTAATTTAATTTAGATAATGCTTAAAAAATTTAGTAATCCAACTTTGTGGCGTTCAAAAAATCCACATTCTCTTGAATATTTAAGGTTTTTTTTGATTTTTTATTTACAAAATTCTTTTTATTTTTAAAGATATCTGCAAGGTGTTTTAGTTAAAAATGAGAAAATAACTGAAGGAAATAGAGCTTTGGTGATTGAAGCAATGCGTGCAATTACTGAAATATTGATTTGGGGGGATCAGAATGATGCTGCTGTTTTTGAGTATAAATTTTGACTTAAATTTATTTTGAGGGATTGACCTTGATATTTTTATTATTTATCCCTCAAGTTCTTATATTCTATTCTCCTCTGGAGAGTAGTTCATTAATATTATCTTAAGTTTTGGTTGTTTGGCCTTATCCATTCCTCTTTAGTTTAAAATTTTTTCTTTAATTTCACTATTATTCACGTACTTCCCCGAATTTTCATGATCTAATTTGTCCGGACTATACTTATTGTTAATTAGCCCATTTATTAATCTTGAGATATTGAAGATGAGAAAAATTGAATTATTTAAATAACCCTTTTTTAAAGTCTACAAATTTTTTGTTGGCCGCAGACTTTTTGTTTAAATTTTATCAAAATTAAGAATTTTTATTTTTTTCATTTTAGTTTCTTCCTCGAAAGGCAAATGTTTTCACATTTTCTTCAAATTATGCAGCAGGCAGATACAAGTTTTGTAAATATTCAGTTACTTCAAACATTAAATATTTTATTTGAAAATACAAAAAATGAGACGTCTTTATGTTTGTTTTTTGATAAAATTTTTTACTAAAATTGATAAAAATTTTTTCAGATTTTTTGTTAAGCAATAATCATGTGAATTCAATTATTAGCCACAATTTTGACTTTTCAAATGAAGAAATAATTGCTTATTATATTTCTTTTTTAAAGACTCTTTCATTCAAGTTAAATACAAAAACTGTCCATTTCTTTAGCGAGGTTTTTTAATTTTATATTTTTAAATTAGAGACTTGTTTGATTTGATATTCTTAATGTTTTTTGATTTCTGGAATTTTTAAATCAGGGGTTTTTTGACATTTTATGACAAAAAAGTGGATAGATATTCTTTTTCTGAGTTATAATTTTAAAAAATTCTGACGAAATAATTATTTATTTGTGTATTTTTTTTCCTTCACTTCTGACGCCTTCTTCCTTTTTTAAATTCTTTATTCAATTTTTCAATTCAGTTTTCCTTTAAAAATTAAAAATACACGAATAACAATTCTTTCCCAGAAAATTAATTATAGTCTTCCTACAATTTTTGGTATCAAAAAATATTTTAATTTCTGTCCGTGTTTCAATATTATTTTAAATTTCAACATTCTCGACCACATTTTCAGCCTATTTTGGTTTCAGTTAACTTAGAAAGACCCCGACATTTCTTTTGAAAAAATATCTTTATCTCCCTTATTTTTTAGAATGCAGACCAATTTCCTTTATTTACTGAAGCTGTCAGATTCCACAAACATTCAGAACCGATGGTTAGAATTGCTGTGAGGACACTTACTTTAAATATATTTAAAGTTTATTTTAATTTAAATAAAAATATTCCTCCAATTTTTTAAAGGTTAAAGAACAAATGCTTCACAAATTTGTAATTACACATTCTCGAGATTATTTTAATAATGTTTGTCAGGAAATTGCTCATCAAATTATTGAGGTTTTTTTAATTTAATTTTTTCAATTATTTTTTTTTTAATTTTAATAGATGGACACTTTTGCAAGATCCGCACAAAATGAAGCGAGCAATAGGTTTTTTTTTGAAGAAAATTTTGATTTCTTTAATAAATTTTAAGATCTCGTTTATCTCAATATATAGATGTTCATATTGATAATTTGCATTATTTAAATGATATTTTGGTTATTGGGAATTCTGATTTGGTTTGTTTTTTTTTTATTTTTATTTAAAGAGGAACCTTCTTTAAAACGTATTCAGGGGTTGGACTTCATGGAGTATAACGGGTGTTCGCCAGCCTTTTTGGCGATATAAGGGCAAATTTTATTGTACGTATATGTTTATTTTTTAGCGCCGTAAATAAAGTTTTCTTGTTTTTGGAAGGCCAGACACTAAAATTCTCTATTTTTAGCGGCGCAGGAGAAAAGTTTAGAGGCCTTTTACAGAAAAATCCACTTTTTATCTTTTCTCAAGATTTTTTTACCAATTTCGGAGAAAAATGCCCAATTTCCTCCATTAAACTTCCAAAGTCCTACCAATTTTCTTTTTTCAATTTTCAGAATTTATTAGTAATTGATTGTTTACATCAATTTTTAATTGGTCCAATATATTTAGCTTCATTAGCATCAATTAGAGCCCAACCAAATACTTTATTAATTTCACGTGTTACTTGTTTATTTCTTTTTGCTCAATTTTTAAAAATTATACAAGAGACAGAAACTATTCAAAATGTGTTGACTTCTCTTTTCTTTGGAGATATTAATGATATTAAAACTGAATGGGTTAGAACTTTGAGTGATGGAATTAGTTTGGCTATGCTTAGAAAATGGGATAAATCTGTTGAAAGGTTTTCTTAAATGTTATTCTGATTGAGCTACATTATTGTTTTTGTTTTATATTTTTCAGATTAGTCTAGAGTCCAGACTAATATTAAAAATAATCTACAATATATAAGCTTTTCCCTTACTTTGATATTTCGATCTAATTTACAATCTATTAAGGGTGTAGCCAGGGGCTAAAGCCCCCCTCCTGAAATGGGAGAAAGGGGAAAAATTGGAAGAAGTATGGTCGAAAAGTTGGAATTTTTTGCCTACACCTTCAGAAATTTTCGTTCGGAATGCCAAAGTAAACGCCAAAATTTTGGCACACCTCCCAGTTTAGCCTTACCCATGAAACAATTTATTTATTTCTATTCTATTTTACATAGTTCTCCATTTCGCAATCACCTATTTATGGCTTTACATGATGGCAATGATGATGACCATGCTTGTTTCTTTGCTCTTATTTTTATTAATTATATTTTACAAAACCAAGGTTTTTTAAATTTATTTGAGAAAATTTTTAATTTTTGTAGCAGCACAAAAAGAATTGTTAAATGCTGCACAATTACCTTTTCCCGGTTCTACAAATAAATGTGATTCTGAATTGGCTGATTGTTTAATTAGAATAATTGAAAATTGCTCTCTTACGGGTATTTTTTTGAAAAATTTTTTTTTGTTTAATTTTGCTCTTTTGCAATAAAAGGGTCGATGTTTTCTTAATAAAAGCCATCGATTTTCTCGGAATCAGTATCTTTTCCTTATAGAGTTGAAAATGAAAAGGCTTAAGTTTGAAATTTTGTATTCTCAAAGTTTTTTCGGTGCGATTAACAATAATTAACATCGACCTTCTCCATTGCAAAAGAGCAAAATCAAACAAAAATTTTCTTTCTTAAGTCTGTTCATGAAACCGGGTAAAGTTCGGGTTTGTATTAACATAATTGTGAGATTTTTAGCTTATTGTTAATCGTGTTTCCCCGGTATTAATTCAGTGTTTTTTTCTTTTTTAGTCAATTTCTTCCTAATTTCTGATTTTATTAATTATTTTTTAGACACTCTAATTCGTCCAATAACAGTTGAATTGTGTACTATTGTTCTTCGGCATATTCTTCTTTGTTTAGAATCTGATCAAGAATTTTATTCTTTAGTTGAATCTTCTGTCAGAAAAACTTTACATAAACTTTCCAATGTTTTAAGAGGGGCTTTACAAACAGAAAAATTCTTTTTGGAAATGTTTGAAGAAGAATATTATCAATTACAGGTTTCTCTAAATTGAGAAACTAAATTTTTATTTATTTTCTAAACAGAAATCTGAAAGAAAAATAAATACATTTTTGGATGATCCTGGACTTTATTTGCCTCCAAGTAATACACCTTTGTCGTAAGTTTTTTATAATGTCCGTTTAATAAATTTTAAAATTTGGGGTTATGGCACTCATAACCAAATTTTTCATTGTACAGTCAGAATCCGATTTACGTACAGTTACAATTTGAGGTACATTTTTCTCCGGAGCAATACTCCCAATTTTATGTACGTAAGTCGAGATTCGACCGTGTTTCGTGTATTTTGTGAGAAATCCTCCGATACCGTCAAATTATGACCTTCAACTTTTTTAAATTTTTAATAACCTTCAGCTTTTTAAATTTTAAAATAATTTTGTTAAAAATTTTTAGAGGACTTCCCCTATTTAAAAGAATATCTAGTGGAAATGATGAACGAATTCGAAGGGTTTTTAACAATATTCTCTTTATAATTTATTTTTATTTTTAAGAGTCTTCAATTTTACTTTATTATAAGAAAATTTGCTCAAGATTTGTCGGGAGAGACAGAAAGTTTTCTTCCAATATCTTCACAATCTGAACCTATGGCCGAATTAAATGATTGTATTAATTTAAGTAAATCTTTTTTATTTTTCTGTTTACGAGGGATGAATGAGCTCCAGTCTATTCCCGTTGTTTTTGATCTCGTCTACCAATTTTCTGAGAAATTTTTTTTGTTTTTTAGTCCTTGGTATTTTAGTACAGATCCAAGGATGTCACGGGTTACCTGAAATCCGGACTTTTTTTTTGACCCAAGACCTGATCTGAAGACTCGAAACCCTACCCTACTTTTTTCTCAACCCTTGACTGTGATCTAACAATAAATCCACGGAAAGAATTGGGGATTGTGTGACATGAGTTTTAAAAAGGTTTTAACCTTCCCTACCTATCAATTTAATTATCTAAAACATTTTAATTTTGAATTATTTTTAAATTTAGATAACAGTGATTTACTTGCCTGTACAGTTGTAAATTCAAAAAATGAGCGTCTCTCTCAATTTCTTGTAACTGATCAATTTCAATTTATTTTGGTTGAACCAGACAGTCGAAAATTGGGTTGGGGAATTGTTCGTTTTGTTGCTTTATTACAAGTAATAAATTTTGGATTTTGAAAAGAAAATTAAATTTTTAAAGGATGTATTAATTGTTGGAACTTCAGACAATCGAACTTTGCAAATCAACGTTGAGGTTTTTTATATTGAGGTTTTTAACCTCGAATATATATTTTTCAATTTTTGGGGGTTTGATTAATAAAATTAACAAAAAACAGAAAATAAACCAAAAAAAATTTTTTTTGACGGGTGAATTAAGGAAGTTAAGGTCAAAAATTATATTAGAGGGTCTGTGAGAGGACCTTCCCCTCGTCCCAGTGACAGAGGGGTAAACCTGTTTTTAAAATTAACAACTGAAATTGACTATGAATTTTTTCAATTGATGTCCAAACTGTCTTTTATTTCCAAACTTTTTTAAATTTTCTAAGAAAAAAATATTTTCTTTTTAAGGATGTTGAAACACGTGTCAAAAAATCTGGGAAAAATATTTTTTCTGCCCATTTAATATTTGATGACTATATTCGTTGTATGGCTGCTAAACAACGTCTAAATCGTGGAAGGAAGCGTTGTCGACTTTACAGACTTGGAATTATTGCTGATATGCTTGGAATGCGTTTACCTCATTCTTTACAAACAATGGAAGGTTCTCCAGTTATTGGAATTAATTCTTTGAGATTGCAAGGTTTGCCTGCTCCCGGGTCTGTTCAAAGACTTTCTTCTACTTCGAGACGTAAAAATAGTGAATCTTCGACAGGAGAGGGAAGATTAGTGGAAACAATACCTCCAGATCCTGATACTAGTAAACAATGCTCTACTTCTTCTGGGGCAATACATCATGTTTAGATTTTTAAATTGTGTTGGGTCATTGTGTGGTTTGTTTCTCTTATAAACGAATTTTGGTTTATAGGACTGTCCAGGACTCGAGACAATTTTTGGCCCTATCCAGAAATAAAGGTCGAATTGTTTTTTTTCATTACTTTATAAAAAGGGTCAATTTCCTTTAAATTTGACGTATGTTGATGTTTGCCTTAAGGAAAAATAGAGAAGGACGACAATGACAGAATAACACGGACGGGCTCGGACAGACAAAACATTGACGGAACGAACACAGACAGACAAAACTCGGACGAACACAGACAGATAAAACTTGGACGGAACGAACACAGACAGACAAAACTCGGACGAACACAGACAGATAAAACTTGGACGGAACGAACACAGACAGACAAAACTCGGACAGACAAAACACGGACAGACAACAACAACACGTGTTTTGTCTGTCCGAGCCCGTCAAAGTTTTGTCTGTCCGAGTCCGTCCGTGTTATTCTGTCATTGTCGTCCTTCTCTATTTTTCCTTTTTTGTTTTTCCTTTTTTCTCTATTTTTCCTTTTTTGACTTCGTATAGTTTATTAAAACATCAACATACGTCAAATTTAAAGGAAATTGACCATCTTTATAAAGAAATAAAAAGTAATGAAAAAAACGATTCGACCCTTATTTCTGGATAGGGTCCAATTTTTTAAATCCCTTAAAAGTTAAATTTCTGAGTTTGTGCTTTTTTTTACCGAGAAATTATTTTTACTTTAGTCATTCGCAAAGTGAATTATAATTAAGAGAAACAATTCCAAATACAAACCAATTTTCAATGAAAATAAAAACTTTTCCTGGTTAATTAATTTTAAAATTAATATTTAAAGATTTATTTCAATGTATATTTTCTGTTCATTATAATTTTTGAGTCTTTTTTGACTTCGTATAGTTTATTAAAGCTAAATTTAAAGTTTTATTATGAATATTATAATTGTTTTCAAGCATTTGAATATTTTTTAAAATTAAAACAATTTTTTATTAAATTTATTCTTTTTAAAAGTCTAAAATGGTTAAAGACACAGAATCCCCCCAACAAGCATCTTCTTCTTCTGACCAATTGCCGCCTTGTTTAGTTGTTTTGGGTATGGCTGGTTCTGGCAAGACTACTTTTGTTCAGGTTAATTTTTAAATAAATTGAGGTATAGAATTTAATTGGAAATGACGATAATAATTGGTTTTTGAGATAAAATCGATGAATCTTGATTTTTATCAAGGAAGCATACCATCTGATTCACATTACTTTTTCCTTACAAAATTCCATTTATTCTATAAATTTATTTTTTATTTTTAGCGTTTAACCAGCCATCTTCATTCAAAAAAAACATTTCCTTATTTAATCAATCTTGATCCTGCAGCAGGAACTGTGCCGTTTCCAGCAAATATTGATATTCGAGACACGGTTATTTTTGTTAAATTTTTTTTGAATTTTATTAGAGGATTTAATAAAATCATCAAAATCGATGAATGTTGATTATCATTAATTAATTCACTCCATGTCCTCCAGGATACGCCCTTATAAGATTTAATTTGATGGTTTATAATTTTTTTTCTGAATGATTTTTTTACTCATTTATTTTTAGGTTGATTATAAAGGAGTAATGAAGGAATATGGACTTGGACCAAACGGAGCAATTTTGACTTGTCTTAATTTGCTTTGTACAAAATTTGATCAAGTTTATTTTTTGTTTTTTCTATTTCTAAATTATTAAAAAAAGATTCTTTCTCTTCTCGAAAAAAGAGATTCTTCAATTCCTTCAATTATTTTGGATACACCTGGACAAATTGAAGTATTTACTTGGTCAGTTAGTGGTTCTATAATTACTGGATCGTTAGCAGACAAATATCCAACGGTTTTCAATTTTTTGTTTTAAATTATCTTCAATTAAAAATTTGCGGTTTTTCGGTCGAAAATTGGCAAGTTTTTTCCTAACATCGAATACTTTAAGGAATGTGTTTTTTATTTGATTGTTAGTTGTTCTAATTTTTATTCCTCTAACTGACAAGGAACAGCGGATTCGCTACTTTGTGAACGGCTATATATCGAATGATACCACAAAAAATAGGGGGTACACCCCAAGGTATCGCAGGCACAAGGTACCGTCGAGCTGTAACTTCGTATAGAATTGTCGCATATGGAACGCCCTGGTATGGTTCGATTCAGCTCGTCGAGGCGGATTCGACAATTCTGAACGAAGTTATAGTTCTGCGGTACTTTGGGCTTGCGGCACTTTGGCCTGCTCAAAAAATAGGAATTCACACTTTCAGAAACTGTTTCCTTGTGGGAAAATAAATATTTAAGTGATGTATTTACAAAATAATAATTTATAAAATTCTTTCTTAGATAATTGCTTATGTTGTGGATAGGTTTGTGTTTTTTTTAAATTAAATTTATTAAAAAAATTTAAAGTGCTCGTTCAACTAATCCACGTACATTTATGTCTAATATGCTTTATGCTTGTTCTATTCTTTATGTAATTTTTTGAAATTAAATATTAATTTTTATTTTAATTTTAGAGAACAAAACTTCCATTTTTTCTTGTTTTGAATAAGTCTGATGTTGTAAGTTTTTTAAAAATAAAAAAAATTTTTTACTTTATTTTTTTAGGTTAATCCAGAATTTGCAGTTGAGTGGATGGGGGATTTTGAAAAATTCTCGGTTGAGTTTTTTAATAAATTGAAAGAAGGATTCTTTTAAAAATAATTTTAAAATGTTGAAATAATTCTGTAATTCGTTTCTAATTTTTACCAAAATTGCCTAAAAAGTATTTTTAAATTTTCGAAAAAATGTTTTTCTGTTTCCTCCTTCACTTTTCTCCTTTTTTTGTCCTCCTTTTATTTCCTACACAATTCCAATCTTTATTTTTTCCAAAAAAAAATTTTTTTTTAATTTAAAATAGGACTCCTTAGATGACAGCGAATCTTGTTATGCTAACGATTTGACACGTTCACTTAGTATTGTATTAGATTCTTTTTATCAAAATTTAAATTGGGTTGCTGTTTCTTCACAAACTGGACAAGGATTTGATAAAGTTTTTTTTAATTAAATTAATTTTTAAATAATTTTTGTATTTTCTTCAAAGGTTTTGGAAATTATAGAAAAATGTAAAAAAGAATATAATAAAGAATACAAACCTTTTTTTGAAAAATTAACTAAAGATAAAGCTGAAATGGAAGCAAAATTTACAGCTGAGAGATTGGCTAGTTTACAAATTGGGGAAATTAATGGAAATAATAATAAGGAAGAGGAAAAAGAAATGATAAAAGAGGAAAAATAAAATATTTTAAAAAATGGAATATATTTTGAATATTTTGTTATCGTCTAAAATTAAAAAAATTTTGAAGCTTCCTTGTGTGACAATAAAATTAATTTTGTGTAACATTTTTCTAGAAACATTTAAAAAACTTGGAAATTTTTTTCTGAAAATACTAGTTGAGTTAGCTCTGCAACGAAGATTATTCCGTAAATTCTAAAAGATATTTTCCAGTAAAAAATACATATGTATTTCTCGGATAATTCTGAGTTTCCCTATTTACATGTCACAACCTTTTTTAGGGTAAATTCAATACTTAACTTTGTTAAATTAAAACAGCAGGCGACACACATTTAACCAAAAATTTTTTTGTTAAATTTTATTTCCTTCTTAATAAGACAAATTTTTATATCTTTTTATAATCATTTCCTTCTATTTTATTTCTCTCCTTTATTATTTAATTCATTTGTTGAGTATTTTCAAAAATATAAATTACCGCATACACAAAACAAAAACAAAATCAATGTTTTTAGACGGTCATCATTAACATTTTCTCTCTCTCCTCTCAATCTACTCTCAACAACTTCCCCAAAACAAAATTTCAGCAAATCGGGTAAATCTGTGAGAAAAAAAAGGAAAAGGAGAAAAAAAAGTTTTTGGTTGTTTTAGTAATTTATTTTTAGTGGTAGTCTACTCTACTTCTAACTACCTTCCAATTTTGCAACCCCCCACCCTTCCCCCAAAAAAACTGCGACTAAAATAAAGAAAAGGGCAATGTTGAACATTTAGCTTTTATTTATTTTCAATCAATTTTTGATTTTATTTTATAATTAATTTTTTTTTATAATTTTGATTTTTCAAAACATTTAAAAATATTAACGGTAATTTCTCAGACGAAAATTTTATTAACTCTGGAAGGCCAAAAATTTGTCTTTTTGAAGATAGGGGTATTTTTTAATGTATTTTTTGCTTCTTTTCAGTCAAACGCAATACCGCCCTTACTTGTTTTTAAACTTTAAAGATAAACGATGAAAAACACCTTTTGGTTTGATTTGAGAGTATTTTTATTTTGATGGGAAGAAAATTTTTTTTATTATTTTTATTTTTTTTGAATGATTTTGCAGAGATTTTATGTATTTTTTTAAAGATTTTTCTTCCTTAGAAGAAATAAAATAAATACTAAAAACAACTGATACATATCAATTCTTTAATATTTCCTCGACCCGAATTTTGTTTTTTTCGTTTTGTTTGTTGATTCCCAAGGGAAATGACGAGATTATAACACTAGTAAAATGCATGGAGATATGCAAGTCTGCTAGTATTGCACCAAAGACTGATCTTTTATTTAGAACCCTATAATTATTGAAAAAACTCTTTCTTATCAATTGTTCTATTTCTAAAATATACAATAGAATGTCCTCTTTCAGAAAACATTGAAAATATTTCGTTTAACAAATATTAACTATCCACAAACTTCTTTTCCGTTTGCGTACCCAAAAATGAGGCGGAAAAAAGTATTGCACCAAGATGTTTAACTTGTTGTTTGTTCGGCCAAAAATTCTACAAAAATTCCTGTCAACATTCCCATCAATACTGAGTAGAAAAATAAAAAGAACGAAGTCTGAAACTTCTTTCTTCATCGAGATCTCGAACCTCAAAAATCAACGGAAAACGGGGGTACAGTACTTTAAAAAATATTTTAGCTCCCCAGAGCTTATATAGAATTTTTCTTTTAGGCTCATTAGAAAGCCCTTGAAATTTGCTACAAAATCACTCTTGGACTCATTTGTATAAAAAAATTTGTAAAGGAGATAAAGAGCATAGAATTTCTAAAAAATTAAAAATAAGCATTTTATGGGGTATTTTAAATGATTCTGACAACATTATGAATTCCTTCCACCTTATCTCCTAAACAAATTTTTTTACACATATGAGTCCAAGAGGTATTTTGTAGCAAATTTCAAGGGCTTTCAAATGAGCCTAAAAGAAAAATTCTATATAAGCTCTGGGGGGTTATATAATTTTTTAAAGCACTGTAACCCCATTTCCCGTTGATTTTTGTGACTTAAGATCTCGACGAAGAAAGAAGTTTCAGACTTCGTTCTTTTTTCTTTTCTACTCCATATCACTTGAAATCATCACAGAACTTTTTGTAGAAATTATGGCCAAACAAACATCAAGTTATAGATGTTGGTGCAATACTTTTTTCCGCCTCTATTTTGGGTATGCATACGGAAAAGAAGTTTTTGAAAGTAAAGATTTATTAAACAAAATATTTTTAATGCCTATTGAAAGAGGACATTCTATTTTATATTTTAGGAATAAAAGATATGATAAGAAAAAGTTTTTTTCAATAATTATGGGGTTTTAAATAAAAGATCACTCTTTGGTGCAATACTTTTTTCCGGCACTGTATATTTTTATTTTATTTATTTTTTTTCCTTTGGCCCTTTTTAACTAAAAAAACTTTTTCTCGTTTTCTGTTCACTTTTTACTGCCAGTCTATTAAATATATTTATTTATTTTATTTTTACTCTTCTTCTTTTTAATTCCAACTTGTTTTAACCAAATTGCAGACAATCAATTGTTTGGTGTGCGCCATAAAAACTTTTTAAAAACGCAATATTCAAAACTTTTTCATATTTTCTTCTCAACAAGTTTATTAAAACTTTGTTTTTCCCAAACAATGTTTTTATAAAACTTTTTTTTAAACATTTTATTAAAACTTGTTTTTCTTCAAAACATGTTTAAGTTTATAAATAATTTAAAACTTTGTTAATAGTTAGACAATAATTGAGATCAATTTTAAAAATCACACACAAAAATATGTTCAACTTGAAGGTAAAAAAGGGTTGATTTAATGAGGCTTGACTAGAAAATAATTATTTTTTAATTCTCTTTTATTTTCACAAAATAATTTTATCGCCCAACTTTTGTATTTTTAAAAGTTCTACTATGACATATTTTATATATACACTAAATCCTCATAAATTTGAATTGAGTTGCACTTTTTATTTTTCCTATCCGTTCTTCTCGACGAAAAATTTTCACTGTCCATTTATTCCAACTAACCAAAATGATTAAAAAACATTAAACATTTAAAACATGTTCACAAACATTACCAACTTTTTTTTAAATGTTTTGAACAATCAAAAATATTTTCAAACTTGTTTTAAGCTTGTTTATAAAACTTTATTTTAAACAACCTTTTTATAGCATGTTTTAATAAACTTGTTTTAATGTTTTAACAAACATGTTGTTTTAAAAACTTTCTTAAACATTTAAATAAACATGTTTTTGTTGTTTTTAAATAAGTTGATTTTCTGTGTTTCTATCTTTTGAATGTGGGTTGTATTACTTTTGTTTGCATTTGCAACGAGTTAAAAATGTTTAGAGGTGGTCTACCTTTATATTTATTTAACAACAACATTTATTTATTAAAAACAGAGTATAATATATACAAACAAAACAAATGTACCGCTTATTACGAGTATTTTTGAAAAGACAGGAAATGTGTAGAAAATTTGAAAGGTAAAAAGGAAATAAATAAAAGGGCTTTAAATAAAAGAAAGGGAAAAGATGGAAGAATAATAATGATTGTAACTGACAACTAGCTAGCATTTTATTTTTAATTTTTTTTCTCTTTTTTTTCCTTTCAGAAGCACTGAAAAAGGAAATAAATTAGTGGTAATGTCTACTAAAATTTATTTTGTTTTAAATTGTTTTTTGGCCAGATTCTTTTCTTTTTAATTCTATTTTTGGAATTTGTCTTAAGGCTAATTTTGTGCTTTACTTTAATTTTTACTCATTTTTGGTGTTTTGGCGCGTTAACTTTTGGGCGTTAACTAATAAATTGATTAAAATATTAATTTATATTTGTGATCGAATAATTTTATGTTCCGTAAAGTCATCCCCAAAATTTCAACATTTTTGGTTCAAAATTTCAAAAATTATGGATTAAAAATAGTAAAAATCCTATTATTATAGTTTTTGAAAAATTTAAATATTTTACATTAATTTACAAAATATCAAAGCAAAAGTTTTGAACATTTTTAACAATCTTTAAAGAATAACTGCCTAAGTCCATTTTATACAAGTATGCCAACCATGTCCAAATAATTCCAAGTGTTTTATAAAAGTTTATATTTTACTAAACCAAAAATAATTTAAACGCTCATTAAACTTTAAAATTCACATAAATATTATATTCCTGTTACTGAATGATACTATTTTAATTAAATTAAAATCTTTTTTATTTCTTGTTCGCAACTTATTTGTCAAACAGTTATTTTAACTTTTAAACAGCAAAAATTGAAAAAAATTTATTTTTTGCATAAAAACTATCCCCTCTCCTCTCCCCCCAATTTTACAAATCTTTGCTCGTTCAGTCAGCGTCAAGGCCACTCCAATTTATTAGTCATTTATTTTTGGGGAAAGGAGGGGGGGGGGGAAGGAAGACTTTACTAAATTTAACCATTTATTTATTATACCCTTTGAAAAAGCTAATAAATATAAAAATTGATTTTGTGTAAAAAATCTTTTTAAAAGAAAATTTGGGCGGGGAACTTTCCCTCTCTCCCTCTCCCTTTTATTTATTTACCCCCCCCCTCCCTTCCATCAATTCTTCCCTTTTTGCCAAGTGGCCATTAAAACGGAGAAAAGAAAATAAATGACCAAGGCTGGTTTGGGGGAGAATGAAAAATAAATAATAAAGAAGGGTGTGAGTCCAACGGCCAACTATCAGTGTTAGACAAAATGGTCAAAGTGCCCAAATTATTCAAATATGTTTTAAGTTCCTGATGGCCGCCATAAATTATCAAAAAATCTGACAAAATTTTAGTCAGACATCAGAATTTTGTTTAACCAAAAAAATCAGAATTTCCTTTTGGTCAGTCCCCCTTCCTAGACATTTTGTTATTTCTGACCAAATGACCATTCCCCTTCTCTTCTCTCCCTTCCTTTCGGCCAGTCAGAGGTTATAAAATGGACAGTAAATTACCTACTACTTTTACTATTTCTTCCTAACGCTTTACTGCTTAAATAAATTTTCTTTTTCCTCAAACCAATTTTTGTTCAATTGTCATCGCTTTTCATTACAATTTTAGACAGCTGAGGTCCAATATATAAATATATTACCTAAACATTTTTACACAATTTCCCTCCCTTTCTTTAAAAATAATATTTTTTTGAAAAAAATAATTTTTTTTATTAAAGAAACCCCCCAAAAATATTTTTTTTTTTAATTTTCCTTCTTCTCTCCCTTCCTCTATTTTATTAACCACTATTATTATTAAATGAGCAACAAAAATAATTCATCTAAAAATAATAAATTTAATTCAAATGATGAAGGTAAAAACAACAATAATGCCGATACTAATGGGCCAGAAAAAATAATTTCTGATTGTTTTTATAGTGTGCTGGGGGTGAAGAGGGACGCGGAAGAGGCAGAAATTAAAAAGGCGTAGGTTTTGTGGGAGAAAGAAATAATAATTAAAAATCAGAAATAAAATCAGAATTTTAAATTAAATATTCTGATAAAATTAAATCAGAATTTAGATTCAAAAAATCAGAATTCTGACTGTCAAAAAATTATAATAATCAGAATTTTAGACATCAGAAAATAAAAAGAAATCAGAATTCTGATTATTCTTAAAATTTTAGTTATCGACGCCTTGCACTTAAATGGCATCCAGACAAAAATCCAGATAAGAAAGAACGTGCTGAACGAAATTTTAAAAGAATTGCGCAAGCTTATGAAGTGCTTTCTGATGGTAATATTTAAATATTTTTGGAGAAAAAAAAAATAAATAAAAACCAGAATTTAATTTTAAAAAAATCAGAATTCTGTTCATAAATTAAAGAAAAAAGCCAAGATTCTGGTAAATAAATTATAAAATAAAAATCAAAATTCTGATTTTAAAAATAAAAAAATCAGAATTTTATTTTAATAAATCAGAATTTAAAATCAGAAATCTGTTAAAAAAAGCCAAAATTCTGGTAAATAAAATAAAAACAGAAATTCTGATTTTATAAATAAATTATTTAAAAATCAGAATTTTAAATAAAAGGAAAGCGTCGAGCAGAATATGACAAGCACGGATTAACTAAACCAACAACAAATAACCACCACAATAATTATCAAAGAAGACGAACAACCCCTGCAGATGCCCATCATCATTTCTTTCCCAGTGGAATGTTTCGTTCCCCTTTTGATGTTTTTCGTGAATTTTTTGGCGATCCTTTTGCTGATCCTTTTCATTCACCTCTTTTTGGGTTTGGACGGGAAAGTGGTGGAGGAGGAGGAGGAATGAGAAGTGAGGAAGAAGGGCTTTTTTCTGATAAAAATTATGAGTGTAATGGGATCTCTTAAAAAACATTTCTGGTCAATCACAGAAAACCTCTATATAATGGACTTTCTATAATTCAGTATCTATACAACAAATCCCTCTATAATCGACTATTTTCGTTCTGTAGAGAATTCTCTTAGAAATACCTCTATATAATAGACCCCTCTTTATAAGCGACTTTTTCTGTTTCTCTTGTTTAAAGTTTCGTCTAGCCTACAATAAACGAGAAAATATTTAAAAAGCATTACATCTAGCGAACATTTTAGAGTCTATATTATATTTTAATTTATATTAATTTTTAGGTAGACGAAGACACACAACAAATTTATTTGGCCCATTTACAACAGATAAAGATGAAAATAATTGGTAAACAGAATAAATTTTAATTTTTCTTTAATTTAATTTTTATATTTTTTAGCGAATTTTCTACAGTTATTAGATTCAGTACAAGTACAAAAGAACCTGGAAAAAAGCTAAAAAAGACAATTACACAAACACGTGTTGTTAATGGTTAGTTAGTCTTTTAGAAGAGAATCTCTCTGTCTTATCTCACCAATTAGTTTTATAATAGGGTGGGGTGTCTAAGGGATTGTAAATTAGAATATTGTGATATAGGGGAGATTGGGATGCCTGATAGAATGGGGGTTGGATATTTGAGAGATTTTCAGGAAAGGCAATGCAGGGGGGGGGGGGGAATATGTTAGAGTTGTTAAATAGAAACTAGAATTATTTAGGATTTCAGATATAAGATAGAGATTCTAGTAAATATTAAAAAAAATATTTTTATTTTAAGGAAAAAGGATTATTACAAAAAGGTGAAGAAATTATAATTAAATTATTAATCTTTAAAAATACATTTAAGGACGGAGGATGATGGAGAAGAGACTGTAGAAGTAACGGAGAATGGGGTGAGAATTAGACTGTTTATTAAAACTTGAATATACTTTCCGGAAAGTTTTGAAATATACGAAGACATACATTTTTCTTTTCCGGAAGTGTTTGAGTATACGTTTCCGGAAATTAGAGAGTGAAATATTGCACATTTACATGAGAGACTGACAGACAGTCTTTCTCCACTTTTAAATAAAACATTTTTAGAAGTTTCCCTCCTTTCCGGATTTATCTCTAACATTAATAGAGGAATTAAACTTTTATTTTTTAGGTTCTCAAATCAAGACTAATTAACGGTAATTGTTTTTCTCATTTTCGAAAAAAAAAATTATTTTTTAAAGGATGTCCAGTGGAAATATCTGTTTAATAAAAAGAAGAAAAGAAAAAATAATTTTATATAATTTGCCATCCCTTCCTGCCCAAAACCAACCAAATACTTTCCCTCAAGAAAAATGACCGAAAATGTTTCGCTGCTTTTTTAATTTTTCTAAACATCGTGTTTTTTTAATTTTAAAGTTCTTTCAATTTAATTATGTAAATTCCAATTTTTATTGTTTTATAAATAAAGTTTAAATTCTGTTTAGTATTTTAATTTTTTATTTGAGTGTGTACATACATACTATTGTGTTGTCTTAGTTGGAATATTTGGTTGATATTTAAATGATTATTTTTGGATATTTATTATTTTCCCAATTAAATAATAAAACATTTAATTTATAAAGATACTAGAGAGATTAATAATTCCAGAATTTGGGTTTATATAAATTAGGTAACTAATGAATTGGCTGGAAGGTTACTGATGGTAAAAATGAAAAGGGTTAACAATATAACTTCTATACTAACCGAGAATGGATTAATTGTTGATCGATTTAATTCTCAAGAACCCAAAGCCTTTTTTGACCCGAGACCCGCCCCGATATTTCTTTCTATCCGTCCGAACCAGGGCTGAGCGTCATGTCGTTTGGCGTTCATTTTTGGCCGATTTTTGACGTTTTGCGTTTGTCGTGTTTTAAAGATTTTTTAAATGGGCGTTTGGCGTTCTGTACAAAAATTGGCGCACAGGCTGGTCCGAACCCTGATGCTCAAGCAAAAATTCTAACCTCTGTTAAATAATTTCCCAACATTTTCTCTTAAAATTTTAGTTAAAAGATTTATCAAATAAACTTGGTCTCAAAAATATTTTTATTTGTACTGATGGAAATAAAGAATTATCACCCGCAGAAGTTTCTATTATTGACCAAGTATTTTTTGGAATATTTTAAATTTTTTGAAAATTTTCTTTTAGTGGATCTGTGCCCATTCCAAATATTTTATAGGAACACATCATTCAACTTTTTCCTTTAGAATACACGAAGATAGAGAAATATTGGGACATTCACCAGAAACAACATTTAACAGATTTTGTGGAGAAAAGGAAAAAGAAGGGAGAGAATGTGAACAACCTGCCAACTGGAGAATTTTACTTAATTAAATTTATAAATTTTTTTAATTTAAATAAATTATTAATTATTAAAATTTTTTTATCGGGAAAGCTTTAAAAAGAAAATTTTGTTTTTAATTATTAGGCATTGTTAATTTAAAATTTTTTTTTCCAGTTGTCCCAGCCCTGATCTCAACTATGGCCTGAGGTACGGCCTTACAAGAATTGAAAAATCGTAAAAGGATTAAGCTTATTTTTGGAGTAGAAAATTCGATTATATGTATAGCTATTCGAGCTGAGTCAAAATTGAATTCCCATTTAGTTTCATTTGACACAGCCGTGTCAGGGCAGTTCTTCGACCGACAAAACTTCGACCGACAAAACTTCGACCGACAAAACTTCGACCAGACAAAACTTAGACCGACAAAACTTCGAATGACCAAAACTTCGTCCAAGGAGCTTGGGGTTATTTTGGCGCAAGCAATTATTTTTTTAAACAGGCAATTGGATTTTTTTGGTACCGGTAGCGGAAGTAGCGAAAGAATCGATACCGAAAAGTACTAAATTTTACAAAATCTGTTTATCGGGAGTACCGGCACTTACGTACCGGTAAGATTTAGGAATTTCCATTACTCAACCGGTTCTTGTACTTCCCGGTACTGCCGGTACGCCGGCAAGATTTTGGAATTTTCAGTACGGTACCGGTACCAGAAAATCGAAACCCCCCTTTGGTTTTCGATTTTCAGGGGTCTGAAAATCCGGGAAAAATGCTTTTGAGCACCGTTTTGAGACCTTTTATATTGTTTTTTGAACTCAGCGCATCTTTTTACATCAGAAAAACATGACTTTCAGTGTGTTGCTAAGGTGAACCCTAGCCAAAGAAATAATTGCTTGCGCCAAAATAACCCCAAGCTCTTTGGACGAAGTTATGGTCATTCGAAGTTTTGTCTGGACGAAGTTTTGTAATTCGAAGTTCTGTCGGTCGAAGTTTTGTCCGGTCGAAGTTTTGTCATTCGAAGTTCTGCCCCTCACCCGACACAGCTTTCTCTCAGAGTTCTTTTGAATGGCATATTATTGGTTTGTGGACATTTAACAAAATTTTAACAAAAATTTAGACAGGCTTACATTAGCCAAATTCTAATTTAGGAACAGACGCATATACTTTTAAATTGTAAACGTAAACATCAATAAAAAAATCGTTCAACTTTTGATGAAAGAAAGGTGTGATTTCATCATTTTTTGCCCATCATGATTTTCCCCCATTGAAAAATACCTAATCGAAATATGCCCTCTCAACATATTTTAAATGATTTTTTCTTTAAATTTAAACAAATTTACATTCCCTTCCCATATTTTTTAATCTTTTTCTTCTCATAATTTCTCTAAACTCGTCAATTTCGAGTAGTTGTCATCATCTTTCTGCCCCTGTTTTTCACTATAAATACCCACATAATTCACATATTCAACTACATTCGAAGCCCACTACTTAACCAATTTATGTTTATTGAAATAAATTTTAAAAAGTATTTTATATAATTTAGGGCCATGTTTTAATATAAGAGTTAGTTAAACAGATACAACAAATTCCGCTTTCAATTACTAGGAACAAATTATGGATCTCCTTCTTTTCAATCAGGCTCCCTTTTATTGATCAGTCAAGATTTTTGATTTTATTTAATTCTCAATCCAGTAGAATACTAAGAACCCACAAATTTTTAATATTAAAAATTAAATTTGCTGTTTTTCTAAATAATTTTAATTTTTTAATATTTTTTTAAAGAACAAAACAAAATTTTTGTGTTACTTTTAAAAATGACCTTAGTAAAAAAACAACAAAAAAATAAATTAATTCCAATTGAATTGATTTATGAAATATCAAAATCAATTTATGGAGATGGAAATTTATTGATAAAAAAACAAAAAATAAATGATAAATCAAAACAACAAAAATATTTTGTTTCCAAAATTGAAAGTAATAAAAATGTTTTGATTTCTTCTAGAATAATCTACTTATTTTGTGGCAAGACTTTAAAAGAAATATTGGTAAGGGTCTACATATTTTGTTTTTAATTTAAGGTTTGAGGATTGTTTCACTTTCCCTTCAAGTAATAAAAAATTAAATCATCTTAACTATGTCAAAATAAAGAGTGCGTAACTGCACGGGCAAACTTAAAATTTCACGCGGCTTCGGCTCGATAAATATAATAATTTTAAAAACATTATTATAAACATTATTTTGGAGGCCAAATTTCCGCAATTTTTTGCAGCATCGCCTCTCATGATCATTTTCGCAAATTCTTTTTGCTGGTAATTCATCTGAAGTCTTCTATTGCCTATTTGAACTTGTGGAATGAAATGACAATTCATTATTTATACACATATCTCATTTCCATCCTGGCTTCTCTGGATTCCTGGCCGGATTTGGGATTTTTTTCGAATTTTTCAAAAAAAATTTTCTTTTAATTCCTTTTGCATTAAAAATTTTTTAATAGTTGAAGGAAGCTTTAAATTTGTCGAATTAAAAGTAGAGAGCGAGATTTTCAAAGAATTGACGTTTGAACTGATTGGGCCCACAATAAATGGCTAATTTGTGGTCCCGCATAAATATCATTAGTGGCCCATTAACATGAATAAAATTGAATAGTTAATAAAATAATTCTTTTGAGATGTTTTTTGGAATTAAAGTTTCGTTAAATTTTTACTGTTTCGTCTCGTTTTGTTAACGAAACGATTTTTTAAAATTTCCGTTTCGTCCGAAAAAAGTTGAAGTTTCGCCCATGTCTGATCCGGATACAGGAAAAAATGAAAATATACTAAAAATCCTCAAAATACATACGGGGACTCAACCGTCCCCACCCCATTTGGGTGCGAACTAGAAGTCGGTGCGGGACGGGATCCCACGCGGGGGTTTGCGGGACCGTTCCGCAATCCCGCACTTTTTTCGATTTGCGGGAATGCGGGATTTATCCCGCGGGATCCCGTCCCGCAAAAATTAAAAAAATCCCGCAAACGACCTCTACTGAAAACTCAGACGGCAGGACTCAATCGGCGGTACTCAATAGTCCCGTTCCCATGAAAGCGAACGTTTTTCCAAAAACATACATATTTAATTATATTTATGCGAATTGTTTACTTGATTTATTAGTTTTATGAGAATTTTTTATAATTTTTATTTAATTTTTTTATTTTCAGACTTTGTTTAAAAAAATGTCTAACGATAACAAAAAAATTAATGAATTTGAAGAATATAAAAAGATTCTTGAACAACAAATGAAAATTGAGAAGGAAGAAGTATTTGATTTTCTTAAAAAGGCCTTTGATTTGCTTAACAAGGAAGCTAAAGAAAAAATGAATAAAATTAAACAAAAATATTTAAATTTGTTGGAACAGAAGAAGATGGAACTTGAGGGTGTGAATGTTTTGGAGATGGAAATGGTACAAAAAAATCGTGGGAGTCCAAGTTTGTTTTTCTTTATAAAAAGGCCTTTTTATTAAAATAATTTAGGAGTCTTCTCGTCGTCTGAAGGGATGAGTGGAATTTCTCATCAGGACAACTTGACTCTGTTCGGGTCGAGCTTGTGCAAAATTAAGAACGAGGATATTTTTTTTGATTGAATTTAAGGGAATATTCAATAAATATGGATTTAATTTTAACTTTCTTAACTATTTTTTAAAGGCTTTTTTCGAATTATTTTTGATCTGAATAAATAATGCATTAAAAAGATATCATTCTTCTATTAGGATTCGCCTTTTGATTTTTTTTAATTTCTGGAAAAACTTAATTTTTTTTCAAAAATTTCCCATTTACCAGAGATTCTTCCTAATCCTCACTTGGATTTCCAATGCAACCTAAGCTTTGGAGTTAGAATTGACCAATGGAAGCTTCAGGGCTACAGCACATAAAATGGTTTAAAGGTTTTTTATTATTCTCCTGTTAGTAACTTTGACTATTTCTAGATAATTTTTTTATCCCAAAGTGTAACCATGGGGTCGGTTTCAACCACCCCGAATGTATTAGCCGAATTTAAGAGGGAACGGCAAACTCCTCTCAAAGCAACTTTAAGAGGAAAAACACTATCCTCGGACATTCTCTTTTCCTTACAATCTCTCCCATAGCGTGAAAGTGTTTAGGGATGGTTGACTTTTTGGGTGTTTAGATTTTCTTCAATTTCTCGATTTTGCATAAAAATTATTTATAAATAGGTAGAACATATTGGACTTGATCTGCCCGAATTTCAAGGAGAACCAGACGAAATTGTTGCCAAAAAATGTGAACACGCAGTTAAACAAATTGAAGGGCCTGTACTTGTGGAGGATACTTGTTTGTGTTTTAATGCATTTGGAGGATTACCCGGTAATTTTGGATGTTACTTTGACTTGAATTTTCATTTTAAGGGCCTTATATTAAATGGTTTCTTGAAAAATTGAAGCCGGAAGGATTGATAAAGTTGTTAGGTAATTTTTAAATTTTGGGTTTTCTGGATTTTTTTTTCAACGATTTTTTATGCTTATTTGTTCTGGGATTAATTTTTGTTTATTCAAAACCAAACAAAAAAATTTCTCTCAAATTTAAATATATCCACATTTAAAGCTGGATTTGAAGACAAATCGGGCTATGCACTCTGTACTTTTGCATATTGTAAAGGTGTAAATCAACAAATTTATACATTCCAAGGTTTTAAGTTGCTTTTATAAAATTTAATTCTGAATTTTTAGGAAGGACAGAAGGGGTAATAGTTGAACCTAGAGGAAGTCGTCAATTTGGTTGGGATCCTTGTTTTATGGTAAAAATGTATAAAAATATTATCAATTCTATTATTTTTTCAGCCAAACGGCTTTGGAAAAACATTTGCAGAAATGACATCAGAAGAAAAAAACAAAATATCTCATAGAGGAAAAGCTTTGAAAAAATTGAAAGAATTTTTGGAAAATGAGAAAATTTGAATATGTATGTAGAAGAGACGATTACAGCAATGGAGGAATTGTCTCTCGATTTGTTAGGTTTGAAATCATTTTCTACGATTATTTAGTTAACTGTATATATTTTTTCTGACAACAAGTTTTTTTCGCTTAAATACAGATTTTTTAGTCATACGATTTCATCTGACAAGTCTCCTCTAAAATTTCGAGTTTGATTACTTGAGAGAGTAATTTTTGTCCTGCTTTAATTTTATTGGTTTTTTATACTCTCAAAAGTCCGCAAGTTTTATCTGCGAATTTTTTCCTCTATGAAAATAAATATTCTTCTGTTGCTACGGTTAAACTCAACCCACCAATCACAAAAAAGTAAAATTTTCGCACACCTCCCTCGCATCTTCGGGTAGCAGGAAAGGAAAGAGAACCATTTTATTAGAAATTATTTTTAAGGTAGCATTAACAATTGCTGGTCCTAATGGGCATTTCGAATTAAATTAATTTAAACCTTTAATTGTCCGTAATGTTTTACAATTAATTCGTTTATTATCAGATGGAGCAGAATCGTTCACTTGTGTTATAAGGAATTTATAATTAGAATATAGGACATATTAAGCTTTAAGAAACACGTACAAAAAACACACATGCTCACATGTACAAAAAAGCTCTTGGGCCGAAGAAGGAACTGGAAAAATTTGCGGAGACATACCAAGATGGGGGGATGGTTAAAAAACCCGAATTCTTCGACTTTCGAGGACTGGCAACAAACTTATTTGAGGTACAATTTGAGAACATTTCTGAGCTGAATCTGACCCAACCAAATTTAGTAAAAATATTAGAAATCCAAAAATACCCATAATTTTACATCAATCAACAATCCTTCCAACAAGTAAATCCTTTCTTCAACGGCTCGATTGCAGATAGTATATCAAAAAAAGTTCAGTAACACGTACAAGAAAAGCTCCTATCTGCTCGTTTTCTCGGAAAATAATTCCTTCAATTTATCAATTAGTTTGTAGTTTAAATTAGAGTGCGTCCGGGTACGAGTAATTTGGAAAAACCCGAGTACGAGTAAAGCCGAGTATGAAAAGTCCGGGTACGAGTACGAGTTTCAATTTTTAGGCCGAGTACGAGTACGAGTAAAACGGGTAAAACGAGTAATTTTTATAAAACAGTATTTTAAAATAATTTTAATAAAAACAACACTTTTATTCATCATAAATGAGGGTATTGGGCATTTGTTGACATTGATGCAGGGGATCATCATAAAAATCCAAGTTATTTTCATTAATCCGCCGATATCCCTCTTAATCCACCGAAATTCCATGATATCACCCAAGATCATGTTGTCTCCGGACTTCGGGTGGAAAATCAATGGATAATGTAATTTCGGGGGATTTGTGTAGGTTATGCGGATATAAGTGATAACAGAGGAATGAGATGGATATCAAGGGATTAAGCGGGATTTGGGCTGATTATCATGGGATTTGGGTGTATTAAGAGCAAAATCTGGGAAATTCGAGATATTAATTGGGATATCATTGGATTAGGTATGTCGTCGAAAGGTAATCACGAGATCCGTAGCTCTATCCCTCTCTTTTCGCTCCGCTGCTTAAATTTTGAGAATTTCTGAAGGCCAAAAGGAACACCCAAGTTCTGGAAGGCCAGATCCTTCCCTTGAAATATCCGACTATCACTAAAATCCACCCAAGTCCATTCACATCCTCCAATATACACAAGTCTTCCTTTTTCGGCGCCGCAGGCGAAAATTTTGGGAAATTTGGAAGGCCAAGGACAGAATTTCTTCCTTTTTCAGCGCCGCAGGCGAAAATTTTGAGAAATTTGAAAGATCCTTAAGCCAACTTAATTTGAAAAAAAAATTAAGTTTTTCCAGAAATTAAAAAAATCAAAAGGCGAATCCTAATAGAAGAATGATATCTTTTTAATGCATATTTATTCAGATCAAAAATAATTCGAAAAAAGCCTTTAAAAAATAGTTAAGAAAGTTAAAATTAAATCCATATTTATTGAATATTCCCTTAAATTCAATCAAAAAAAATATCCTCGTTCTTAATTTTGCACAAGCTCGACCCGAACAGAGTCAAGTTGTCCTGATGAGAAATTCCACTCATCCCTTCAGACGACGAGAAGACTCCTAAATTATTTTAATAAAAAGGCCTTTTTATAAAGAAAAACAAACTTGGACTCCCACGATTTTTTTGTACCATTTCCATCTCCATAACATTCACACCCTCAGCTTCCATCTTCTTTTGTTCCAACAAATTTAAATATTTTTGTTTAATTTTATTCATTTTTTCTTTAGCATCCTTCATTGTTTCCTTCATTACTTTTTCCATTTCAATTTTCATTTGTTCTTCAATAAGATTTTTATATTGTTCAAATTCATTAATTTTTTTGTTATTAGCAGACATTTTTTTAAACAAAGTCTAAAAATTAAAAAAAATAAATATTATAAAAAATTCTCATAAAACTAAATCAAGTAAACAATTCGCTTAAATATAAGTAAATGTGTATGTTTTTGGAAAAACGTTCGCTTTCTTGGGAACGAGACTATGAGTACAGCCGATTGAGTCCCGCCGCCTGAGTTCGCAATAGAGGTCGTTTGCGGGATCCCGCATGTGGGATTTATTTAAATCTTTGCGGGACGGGATCCCGCGGGATAAATCCCGTATTCCCGCAAATCGAAAAAACGGGATTGCGTGACGGTCCCGCAAAATCCCGCGCGGGATCCCGTCCAGCACCGACTTCTAGTTCGCACCCAAATGGGGTGGGGACGGTTGAGTCGGGATTTTTTTTATTGTTTTGTTAATTTTTTGATGCGGTTTTTCCAACTAATTTTTTAATTAATTGACTAATGTCCATTCGGACCAGAGCTGCGTCGAATTTTCTACCGATTTTCATTTTCAGCGCCACAGGCGAAAATTTTGGAAGGCCAAGTAGTCAAATTTCTTTATTTTTTGGCTGCAGGAATAAAAATTAAGAAAAAGAATGTAATTTTTCTAAAATCTCAGCTTATCGAAATCGAAATTTTATGAAAAAATTCGAAAATCGGTAGAAAAAAACGTCGAAGATCGAAATTTCGACGCAGCTCTGGTCTGAATGAACATGGGTCAATTAATTAATGATCAGTCAATTAATTAAAAAATTGGCGCGCTTTGGTTTCGTCCCCCCTCAAAATGGGTAATAGCGCCTTTTCTGGTTTTCAGAGGTCTTTAACCCGGTCTTTGAATGTCGGACTGACTCAACGGCACTCCATAATCTCTAGATGACCTCCATAATCACTCTAAATGCAACTATGTCC
This sequence comes from Meloidogyne incognita, assembly GCA_036172945.1. Lineage (NCBI taxonomy): Eukaryota > Metazoa > Nematoda > Chromadorea > Rhabditida > Meloidogynidae > Meloidogyne > Meloidogyne incognita. The sequence goes on from JARQAC010000001.1 coordinate 13,202,233, forward strand.
CTCTTAATCCCTCCAAATCCTAAGAATAAATACGTGGATCCAAACGTCCCCATTTGGGTGGGGACTCCATCGGCGGTACTCAATGATACCCCGCCGTTAGTGCTTTGCGCCGGAACAAGGAAATGCCTTTAACATGTTAAAATTTTTCAGGCAACTTAAAATTGTCTGGGAACTTCCAGGGAAGCCAGGATGGAAATGAGATATGTGTATAAATAATGAATTGTCATTTCATTCCACAAGTTCAAATAGGAATAGAAGACTTCAGTTGGGTTACCAACAAATATGAAATGAAGTTAAGCTTTGGAAAACCCGTTAGCTGGCGATTCTGCAAAAACTTGCGGAAATTTGGCCTCCAAAATGATGTTTATAATGTTTTTAAAATTATTATATTTATCGAGCCGAAGCCGTGAAATTTTAAGTTTGCCAGTTATTTTGACATAGTTAAGATGATTCAAATTATTTATTATTTAAAGGGAGAGTAAAACAATAGATAAAATCCTCAAACTTTAAATTAAAAACAAAATATGTAGACCCTTACCAATATTTCTTTTAAAGTTTTGCCACAAAATAAGTAGATTATTCTAGAAGAAATCAAAACATTTTTATTACTTTCAATTTTGGAAACAAAATATTTTTGTTGTTTTGATCTGCCATTTATTTTTTGTTTTTTTATCAATAAATTTCCATCTCCATAAATTGATTTTGATATTTCATAAATCAATTCAATTGGAATTAATTTATTTTTTTGTTGTTTTTTTACTAAGGTCATTTTTAAAAGAAACACAAAAATTTTGTTTTGTTCTTTAAAAAAATATTAAAAAATTAAAATTATTTAGAAAAACAGCAAATTTAATTTTTAATATTAAAAATTTGTGGGTTCTTAGTATTCTACTGGATTGAGAATTAAATAAAATCAAAAATCTTGACTGATCAATAAAAGGGAGCCTGATTGAAAAGAAGGAGATCCATAATTTGTTCCTAGTAATTGAAAGCGGAATTTGTTGTATCTGTTTAACTAACTCTTATATTAAAACATGGCCCTAAATTATATAAAATACTTTTTAAAATTTATTTCAATAAACATAAATTGGTTAAGTAGTGGGCTTCGAATGTAGTTGAATATGTGAATTATGTGGGTATTTATAGTGAAAAACAGGGGCAGAAAGATGATGACAACTACTCGAAATTATGAGCCTAGGGAAATTATGAGAAGAAAAAGATTAAAAAATATGGGAAGGGAATGTAAATTTGTTTAAATTTAAAGAAAAAATCATTTAAAATATGTTGAGAGGGCATATTTCGATTAGGTATTTTTCAATGGGGGAAAATCATGATGGGCAAAAAATGATGAAATCACACCTTTCTTTCATCAAAAGTTGAACGATTTTTTTATTGATGTTTACGTTTACAATTTAAGAGTATATGCGTCTGTTCCTAAATTAGCTCTTATATTCAAATATGGCCCTAAATTTAATCAAATAAAATATTTTATAAATTTATTTGAATAAACATAAATTAGTTAAGGTGGGGGCTTCGAATGGAGTTGAATAATGAATGAATTATGTGGGTATTTATAGTGAAAAACAGAAACAGAAAAATGTTGACAACTACTCGGAATTATGATCCTAGAGAAATTATAAGAAGAAAAAGATTAAAAAATATGGGAAGGGAATGTAAATTTGTTTAAATTAAAAGAAAAAAAATCATTTAAAATATGTTGAGAGGGTATATTTCGATTATATTTTTCAATGGGGGAAAATCTGATGGGAAAAAAATGATGAAGTCGCACCTTTCTTTCATCAAAAAGTTGAACGATTTTTTTATTGATGTTTGTTTAATAATTTAAAAATATATGCGTCTGTTTCTAAATTCAAGTTCCTACTCGAAAACCGATTAGAATTTTGCTAATGTAAATCTGTCTATATTTTTTGTTAAAATTTCGTTAGACTTCCTCCAACCAATAATATGCCATTAGAAAGAACTTTTAGAGGTGTATCCGATGAAATCAGATGGGGATTCAATTTTATTTGATAAATCTTTTAACACATATAATCAAATTTTCTACTCCAAAAATGAGCTTAATCCTTTTACGATTTTTCAATTCTTGTAAGGCCATATCTCTGGCCATAGTTGAGATCAGGGCTGATTACAATTGGAAAAATTTTTTTTAAATTAACAACGCCTAATAATTAAAAACAAAATTCTCTTTTTAAAGCTTTCTTGATACAAAAAATTTTGATAATTAATAATTTATTTAAATTAAAAAAATTTATAAATTTAATTAAGTAAAATTCTCCAGTTGGCAGGTTGTTCACATTCTCTCCCCTCTTTTTCCTTTTCTCCACAAAATCTGTTAAATGTTGTTTCTGATGAATGTCCCAATATTTCTCTATCTTCGTGTATTCTAAAGGAAAAAGTTGAATGATGTGTTCCTATAAAATATTTGGAATGGGCACAGATCCACTAAAAGAAAATTTTCAAAAAATTTAAAATATTCCAAAAAATACTTGGTCAATAATAGAAACTTCTGCGGGTGATAATTCTTTATTTCCATCAGTACAAATAAAAATATTTTTGAGACCAAGTTTATTTGATAAATCTTTTAACTAAAATTTTAAGAGAAAATGTTGGGAAATTATTTAACAGAGGTTAGAATTTTTGCTTGAGCATCAGGGTTCGGACCAGCCTGTGCGCCAATTTTTGTACAGAACGCCAAACGCCCATTTAAAAAATCTTTAAAACACGACAAACGCAAAACGTCAAAAATCGGCCAAAAATGAACGCCAAACGACATGACGCTCAGCCCTGGTTCGGACGGATAGAAAGAAATATCGGGGCGGGTCTCGGGTCAAAAAAGGCTTTGGCCGAAGTCCGGAGACAACATGATCTTGGGTGATATCATGGAATTTCGGTGGATTAAGAGGGATATCGGCGGATTAATGAAAATAACTTGGATTTTTATGATGATCCCCTGCATCAATGTCAACAAATGCCCAATACCCTCATTTATGATGAATAAAAGTGTTGTTTTTATTAAAATTATTTTAAAATACTGTTTTATAAAAATTACTCGTTTTACCCGTTTTACTCGTACTCGTACTCGGCCTAAAAATTGAAACTCGTACTCGTACCCGGACTTTTCATACTCGGCTTTACTCGTACTCGGGTTTTTCCAAATTACTCGTACCCGGACGCACTCTAATTTAAACTACAAACTAATTGATAAATTGAAGGAATTATTTTCCGAGAAAACGAGCAGATAGGAGCTTTTCTTGTACGTGTTACTGAACTTTTTTTGATATACTATCTGCAATCGAGCCGTTGAAGAAAGGATTTACTTGTTGGAAGGATTGTTGATTGATGTAAAATTATGGGTATTTTTGGATTTCTAATATTTTTACTAAATTTGGTTGGGTCAGATTCAGCTCAGAAATGTTCTCAAATTGTACCTCAAATAAGTTTGTTGCCAGTCCTCGAAAGTCGAAGAATTCGGGTTTTTTAACCATCCCCCCATCTTGGTATGTCTCCGCAAATTTTTCCAGTTCCTTCTTCGGCCCAAGAGCTTTTTTGTACATGTGAGCATGTGTGTTTTTTGTACGTGTTTCTTAAAGCTTAATATGTCCTATATTCTAATTATAAATTCCTTATAACACAAGTGAACGATTCTGCTCCATCTGATAATAAACGAATTAATTGTAAAACATTACGGACAATTAAAGGTTTAAATTAATTTAATTCGAAATGCCCATTAGGACCAGCAATTGTTAATGCTACCTTAAAAATAATTTCTAATAAAATGGTTCTCTTTCCTTTCCTGCTACCCGAAGATGCGAGGGAGGTGTGCGAAAATTTTACTTTTTTGTGATTGGTGGGTTGAGTTTAACCGTAGCAACAGAAGAATATTTATTTTCATAGAGGAAAAAATTCGCAGATAAAACTTGCGGACTTTTGAGAGTATAAAAAACCAATAAAATTAAAGCAGGACAAAAATTACTCTCTCAAGTAATCAAACTCGAAATTTTAGAGGAGACTTGTCAGATGAAATCGTATGACTAAAAAATCTGTATTTAAGCGAAAAAAACTTGTTGTCAGAAAAAATATATACAGTTAACTAAATAATCGTAGAAAATGATTTCAAACCTAACAAATCGAGAGACAATTCCTCCATTGCTGTAATCGTCTCTTCTACATACATATTCAAATTTTCTCATTTTCCAAAAATTCTTTCAATTTTTTCAAAGCTTTTCCTCTATGAGATATTTTGTTTTTTTCTTCTGATGTCATTTCTGCAAATGTTTTTCCAAAGCCGTTTGGCTGAAAAAATAATAGAATTGATAATATTTTTATACATTTTTACCATAAAACAAGGATCCCAACCAAATTGACGACTTCCTCTAGGTTCAACTATTACCCCTTCTGTCCTTCCTAAAAATTCAGAATTAAATTTTATAAAAGCAACTTAAAACCTTGGAATGTATAAATTTGTTGATTTACACCTTTACAATATGCAAAAGTACAGAGTGCATAGCCCGATTTGTCTTCAAATCCAGCTTTAAATGTGGATATATTTAAATTTGAGAGAAATTTTTTTGTTTGGTTTTGAATAAACAAAAATTAATCCCAGAACAAATAAGCATAAAAAATCGTTGAAAAAAAATCCAGAAAACCCAAAATTTAAAAATTACCTAACAACTTTATCAATCCTTCCGGCTTCAATTTTTCAAGAAACCATTTAATATAAGGCCCTTAAAATGAAAATTCAAGTCAAAGTAACATCCAAAATTACCGGGTAATCCTCCAAATGCATTAAAACACAAACAAGTATCCTCCACAAGTACAGGCCCTTCAATTTGTTTAACTGCGTGTTCACATTTTTTGGCAACAATTTCGTCTGGTTCTCCTTGAAATTCGGGCAGATCAAGTCCAATATGTTCTACCTATTTATAAATAATTTTTATGCAAAATCGAGAAATTGAAGAAAATCTAAACACCCAAAAAGTCAACCATCCCTAAACACTTTCACGCTATGGGAGAGATTGTAAGGAAAAGAGAATGTCCGAGGATAGTGTTTTTCCTCTTAAAGTTGCTTTGAGAGGAGTTTGCCGTTCCCTCTTAAATTCGGCTAATACATTCGGGGTGGTTGAAACCGACCCCATGGTTACACTTTGGGATAAAAAAATTATCTAGAAATAGTCAAAGTTACTAACAGGAGAATAATAAAAAACCTTTAAACCATTTTATGTGCTGTAGCCCTGAAGCTTCCATTGGTCAATTCTAACTCCAAAGCTTAGGTTGCATTGGAAATCCAAGTGAGGATTAGGAAGAATCTCTGGTAAATGGGAAATTTTTGAAAAAAATTAAGTTTTTCCAGAAATTAAAAAAAATCAAAAGGCGAATCCTAATAGAAGAATGATATCTTTTTAATGCATTATTTATTCAGATCAAAAATAATTCGAAAAAAGCCTTTAAAAAATAGTTAAGAAAGTTAAAATTAAATCCATATTTATTGAATATTCCCTTAAATTCAATCAAAAAAAATATCCTCGTTCTTAATTTTGCACAAGCTCGACCCGAACAGAGTCAAGTTGTCCTGATGAGAAATTCCACTCATCCCTTCAGACGACGAGAAGACTCCTAAATTATTTTAATAAAAAGGCCTTTTTATAAAGAAAAACAAACTTGGACTCCCACGATTTTTTTGTACCATTTCCATCTCCAAAACATTCACACCCTCAAGTTCCATCTTCTTCTGTTCCAACAAATTTAAATATTTTTGTTTAATTTTATTCATTTTTTCTTTAGCTTCCTTGTTAAGCAAATCAAAGGCCTTTTTAAGAAAATCAAATACTTCTTCCTTCTCAATTTTCATTTGTTGTTCAAGAATCTTTTTATATTCTTCAAATTCATTAATTTTTTTGTTATCGTTAGACATTTTTTTAAACAAAGTCTGAAAATAAAAAAATTAAATAAAAATTATAAAAAATTCTCATAAAACTAATAAATCAAGTAAACAATTCGCATAAATATAATTAAATATGTATGTTTTTGGAAAAACGTTCGCTTTCATGGGAACGGGACTATTGAGTACCGCCGATTGAGTCCTGCCGTCTGAGTTTTCAGTAGAGGTCGTTTGCGGGATTTTTTTAATTTTTGCGGGACGGGATCCCGCGGGATAAATCCCGCATTCCCGCAAATCGAAAAAAGTGCGGGATTGCGGAACGGTCCCGCAAACCCCCGCGTGGGATCCCGTCCCGCACCGACTTCTAGTTCGCACCCAAATGGGGTGGGGACGGTTGAGTCCCCGTATGTATTTTGAGGATTTTTAGTATATTTTCATTTTTTCCTGTATCCGGATCAGACATGGGCGAAACTTCAACTTTTTTCGGACGAAACGGAAATTTTAAAAAATCGTTTCGTTAACAAAACGAGACGAAACAGTAAAAATTTAACGAAACTTTAATTCCAAAAAACATCTCAAAAGAATTATTTTATTAACTATTCAATTTTATTCATGTTAATGGGCCACTAATGATATTTATGCGGGACCACAAATTAGCCATTTATTGTGGGCCCAATCAGTTCAAACGTCAATTCTTTGAAAATCTCGCTCTCTACTTTTAATTCGACAAATTTAAAGCTTCCTTCAACTATTAAAAAATTTTTAATGCAAAAGGAATTAAAAGAAAATTTTTTTTGAAAAATTCGAAAAAAATCCCAAATCCGGCCAGGAATCCAGAGAAGCCAGGATGGAAATGAGATATGTGTATAAATAATGAATTGTCATTTCATTCCACAAGTTCAAATAGGCAATAGAAGACTTCAGATGAATTACCAGCAAAAAGAATTTGCGAAAATGATCATGAGAGGCGATGCTGCAAAAAATTGCGGAAATTTGGCCTCCAAAATAATGTTTATAATAATGTTTTTAAAATTATTATATTTATCGAGCCGAAGCCGCGTGAAATTTTAAGTTTGCCCGTGCAGTTACGCACTCTTTATTTTGACATAGTTAAGATGATTTAATTTTTTATTACTTGAAGGGAAAGTGAAACAATCCTCAAACCTTAAATTAAAAACAAAATATGTAGACCCTTACCAATATTTCTTTTAAAGTCTTGCCACAAAATAAGTAGATTATTCTAGAAGAAATCAAAACATTTTTATTACTTTCAATTTTGGAAACAAAATATTTTTGTTGTTTTGATTTATCATTTATTTTTTGTTTTTTTATCAATAAATTTCCATCTCCATAAATTGATTTTGATATTTCATAAATCAATTCAATTGGAATTAATTTATTTTTTTGTTGTTTTTTTACTAAGGTCATTTTTAAAAGTAACACAAAAATTTTGTTTTGTTCTTTAAAAAAATATTAAAAAATTAAAATTATTTAGAAAAACAGCAAATTTAATTTTTAATATTAAAAATTTGTGGGTTCTTAGTATTCTACTGGATTGAGAATTAAATAAAATCAAAAATCTTGACTGATCAATAAAAGGGAGCCTGATTGAAAAGAAGGAGATCCATAATTTGTTCCTAGTAATTGAAAGCGGAATTTGTTGTATCTGTTTAACTAACTCTTATATTAAAACATGGCCCTAAATTATATAAAATACTTTTTAAAATTTATTTCAATAAACATAAATTGGTTAAGTAGTGGGCTTCGAATGTAGTTGAATATGTGAATTATGTGGGTATTTATAGTGAAAAACAGGGGCAGAAAGATGATGACAACTACTCGAAATTATGAGCCTAGGGAAATTATGAGAAGAAAAAGATTAAAAAATATGGGAAGGGAATGTAAATTTGTTTAAATTTAAAGAAAAAATCATTTAAAATATGTTGAGAGGGCATATTTCGATTAGGTATTTTTCAATGGGGGAAAATCATGATGGGCAAAAAATGATGAAATCACACCTTTCTTTCATCAAAAGTTGAACGATTTTTTTATTGATGTTTACGTTTACAATTTAAGAGTATATGCGTCTGTTCCTAAATTAGCTCTTATATTCAAATATGGCCCTAAATTTAATCAAATAAAATATTTTATAAATTTATTTGAATAAACATAAATTAGTTAAGGTGGGGGCTTCGAATGGAGTTGAATAATGAATGAATTATGTGGGTATTTATAGTGAAAAACAGAAACAGAAAAATGTTGACAACTACTCGGAATTATGATCCTAGAGAAATTATAAGAAGAAAAAGATTAAAAAATATGGGAAGGGAATGTAAATTTGTTTAAATTAAAAGAAAAAAAATCATTTAAAATATGTTGAGAGGGTATATTTCGATTATATTTTTCAATGGGGGAAAATCTGATGGGAAAAAAATGATGAAGTCGCACCTTTCTTTCATCAAAAAGTTGAACGATTTTTTTATTGATGTTTGTTTAATAATTTAAAAATATATGCGTCTGTTTCTAAATTCAAGTTCCTACTCGAAAACCGATTAGAATTTTGCTAATGTAAATCTGTCTATATTTTTTGTTAAAATTTCGTTAGACTTCCTCCAACCAATAATATGCCATTAGAAAGAACTTTTAGAGGTGTATCCGATGAAATCAGATGGGGATTCAATTTTATTTGATAAATCTTTTAACACATATAATCAAATTTTCTACTCCAAAAATGAGCTTAATCCTTTTACGATTTTTCAATTCTTGTAAGGCCATATCTCTGGCCATAGTTGAGATCAGGGCTGATTACAATTGGAAAAATTTTTTTAAATTAACAACGCCTAATAATTAAAAACAAAATTCTCTTTTTAAAGCTTTCTTGATACAAAAAATTTTGATAATTAATAATTTATTTAAATTAAAAAAATTTATAAATTTAATTAAGTAAAATTCTCCAGTTGGCAGGTTGTTCACATTCTCTCCCCTCTTTTTCCTTTTCTCCACAAAATCTGTTAAATGTTGTTTCTGATGAATGTCCCAATATTTCTCTATCTTCGTGTATTCTAAAGGAAAAAGTTGAGTGATGTGTTCCTATAAAATATTTGGAATGTGCACAAATCCACTAAAATTAATTTCTCAATTTTTATAAAATATTCCAAAAATACTTGGTCAATAATAGAAACTTCTGCAGGTGATAATTCTTGGGAAATAAACCGATCAACAATTAATCCACTCTCGTTTAGAATAGAAGTAATGTTGTTAACCTCCTCATTATTAGCATCAGTACAGATAAAAATATTTTTAAGACCAAGTTTATTTGATAAATCTTTTAACTAAAATTTTTAAGAGAAGAATCATTGAAAATTATTGAGGTTAGCATTCTTGCTTGAGCATCAGAGGATGCACGGGTAGAGAAAAATATCGGGGCGGGAATTCGGGTCAAAAAAGCTTGGGTAGGTAATAGAGATCGAGCTGGGTCTGGACCAAGGTCTGGGATTTTCCTGCACCCAGAGTCCAGGCCCAGGCATTTTTTGCCCTTCCTGGGTTTTTCCTGGACTACAGGCCAAAAAAAGGCCCGGGTCAATAAATCAAACCCAGAGTCCAGGAACATGTCCAGGCTTTTCAAAAATCTCAATCTCTAGTAGGTAACCCGTCATTCCCCCATTAACATAAAAGCTTTGTTCTAAATTCTCCATTTTTTTACCTTATTCGCCGCCCCACTCAAAGAAGGAATAATCTCTTTATGTGCCCAAACAAAATCCCCCCGCCTTAAATGTGCACAAATAAATTCACTCCCCAAAGGAAACTTTTCTTTTCTAAATTTATCTCCAATATTTTTTAATTTTTTTGAATAATTCATTGATATTCTTGCTTTCCAATAATTAACTTAAACAAGAAAAATCTTTTAATAAACAAAATGCCAAAACACAACCATCTCCAAAATTATCATGCAAAATTGTTTCGGCTCTGTCAACGAGAATTGTTTGTCTTTAGAAAAAGAAAAGATTTTCTTGAAAACAAACAAAAACAATTACTTATTTTTCATTAATTCAATTATTGCATCAACTAAAGTACTTGATTGGCCTTGTATTGAAAGACATTTTAATTCATTAAAAGTCAATATTTGGCCAGAAAAATCACCTAACCTAGAAAATTTTTGAGATTAAATTTTCTGATCCTAAGAAAAAATTATTTTGGAGGTGATCCTAAAATTGAGAGAGCCCCCAATAAATTGTCAAAACATTTAGTTTAGGCACCAGGGCTATGCGCCAAAATTTTCGCGTGGAACGCCAAACGCCAATTTATCAAATTTTAAAAACACGCCAAACGCAAAATGGCAAAAAAAGGCCAAAAATGGACACCAAACGCCATGACGCTCAGCCCTGTTAGGCATACAGAAACCCCCAAGATTTCTTAAAATTACCGAATTTGACCCAACCTCAAAAATTCCCATTTCCCAACTTCAAAAAAGAGAAGGGGAATACTCACCATTTTCCCCCATTTTTTCTGTAATATTTATTTGCATCAATACAAGGACGAATATCATATTTAATCTCAAAACCTTTACTTTCTGACCACCCTTCTTGATAATGTTGAAGATAAAAAATAGAATCAATAATTAATTCTGAATTTTTTCTAATAAATTCATTAAATTCCATAACTGGAACAAATTTATTTAAACTTTCAATATCAAATAATTCTTTCCAAAAAATTTTTAATTTTGGATTGTGCCAATGCCAAATACCCTGCCATGGAGGTAAAACGAGTGTGAAAAGATGACCTTAAATAATACAAAATATAGTCTCAGACCTCTATTTGAGGTAGAGGTTTCTTTTTCTTTTTTTTTCTCCTCTATTTGAGACCTCTATTTACCAAACTTTCGTTAGCGATTCGGTGGGGGAGTTACAAGATATGCTCAATTAAAGGTACTCCTCAATTATTAGATAATTTTTGGACTGTTTAGTAAGGTTGGCGGATAGTTGGAAATCTTCGGATATCCGGATCCGATGTCCGAACCGAAAATTTTCGGATATCCCGCCTTTTTCGGATCCGGATCCACCATCCTTAATGTTTAGTGTAAGAAGGTGTCTATTTTAGGGAAATTACTCAAAAGTTGAATCAAAAAATAAAATTTTGTTGAAAACTCCCTTCTCTAAAACACCCCATCCCTCTCTCCTCACCTTTCTCTCTAAGTTGTCTAACAACATTAGCCACCCTCATATAAACATCCCTTCTTAAATTGAAGCCTTCTCCACGATTCTTTTAGAAAAATTTCTTTTAAAAATACAAATGTCAAAAAAACCTACAACAGAATAAAGTAAAAAACGTTCATTCACAATACATTGTTGTTGTTCTTTTGATTTAATAAAGAAATTATTAAATTTTGTTTGATAACATTTTTGGAAAGAATTTAATTGACAAAATAATAAAAAGAAAAAAATAAAAATAATAATTAAATTGTTCATTATCAATTAAATACAAAAATTGAAAAACTAAATCAGTCCAAAAATGTTTGGTAGTTAAATTATCCTTTCAAAAAAACTTTTAAAAAAGTATAAACTAAATAAATACAGTCAAATTTATTTTCAAAATTTATAGAGAATTTGTAGAGGTTTTATTTTAAAGCTTTATCGACTAGAAAATTAATTGAGTTATAATTAAATTGGGTGTTTTTGACCAAAAAAATACTAGATTAAAATGTCCTTCAGAGCATGACACTTAAGGATAGGGGAGACGTTATATGTACATAGATGATCTTTTCAAAAAAACTTTTTTTAGTCTTTCTTGGTCAGATTGTTTCTTTGGTAAACAAAATGCAAATCAAAAATTGAATCGAAAAATCAAAAATAGGAAAAAAATCAAAAATCACAATATTAAAATTGACTAAATTTTTGGAAAGGAATAGAAAAATATTTTAAAAAATCAAAAAAAAAATTTAAGAAAAAATCACATTCAAAAATACTTAAAGTTAATTGAGTAAAAAATTAAAGTCTCAAAATTTTGGACTTGCACTATTTCCTAAAATTAATTTTATAAAATGTTTGGAAAAAATTTTTGTTTCAAAATTACTTTTAAAATGTATTTTACACTAAATGACTCAAGAAAATGTTTCAGAATTAATCCAGAATTAATCTCCAAATGCATTTTTCGAAATATTCTTGACTATTACTACTAGGGTTGGAGTTTTCAAGTCAGGCCGACGTTTGAGTCATTTTTCGGGCCGACCCGACAAAGCCTTTTTCGGGCCAAAATTCGATGCCCGACTCAACCTTTCGGACCGGACCTCCAACCCTAGTTAATACATAAAAGTGCAAATCCAAAAATCAATATTTAAAGCCAATTTAAAAAAATATCACCGAGGTGATTGACGACCAGAAACAACATGTACAATCATTGGAGGAGGAGAACTTCCTTCAATAATATTAGAAGCTCTAGAGGAAGATTTTTGTAAAATATTTGGGCATTCTGTTGAAGAAGTTGAGGATGTCATAATTAAAGTATTTTGTTGTTCTTGAATAATTGCTTCTAACCATTTATTTAATTCTTCATTTGAATAAACCGCAAAATGTAATTTTAATCCTTTGTTTTTATTTTTTAGTAGGAAAATGCTAAAAAATGTAGGAGAATATAAGAGTGAAAATTTAGAATTTATTTTTCAGAAAGCATGTCTTATGTCTTCTTCTCCTACTTTACCGAGTAGGAGAAGTGGGCCCAGGATGCATTTATCCAAGAATGGAAAACTGGGATAAGAAAAATTTTTAAGGGTGTAAGAGGTAAGCTTAAGAGAAATGGTTAATTCAAGTAAGTTCAAAAAATTCGCGATTTTTTATCTTACTACCTCTTCCCAGCGTTTACCTGTTCAGGAAAAGTCAGCCACGCTACCATCCATTAATATAAGAAAGGCTTAAACACTACCCTGCTTTCCGCCTTAGCCCTAACCTCCGTAAAAAACCTAGAATATATTGGACATAACATCTACAACCGTATACTTGGGACACTATTCTATTTTATACTATATATCCAATCCAGCCCCCCCCCCAACACCCAATCAAGGCCCATTGATTTGTTAATGTTATTACGTAATTAATTTTAAATGATTTCCGGAAAGATACTAAAGTATAAAGTCTATCTATTAACTGTTTTTTAGAAGTTTGAATTTCAGGTTTAGTTGTAATTGTACTCATCGATAAATCAATTAAAAGTTCTGCTTCAGTTGACTTAAAATTTAAATTAATTTTTATAAGAATTATTATTTTTTTACCATTTGATTTGAATAAATTTGAAATATCCCTCCTTTAATTAACCCCCAACATTTTGTCCAACGTTTTCGTCTAAACGAAGCTCTAAAAAGTTGCCTTTTATATTCTGATTGAAATAATTCTCGCAAAATTAATCCCTCAATAATTGGGGTTTTTGATGATATATTTTGTGTTGTTTGACAATTTATTGCCTAAATAAATAAAATTAATTTCTTTCAAAAAAATAATTTTTATTCAAACATTTTCTGATGAAGATATTGGTACATAAGTTAATAATAAATCACCAACTTCATCTGGTTCAGCCAAAGGCTAAAAATGGAAAAAAATGTTGACTTTAATAAGGGATCTCTCGTTTATACGACATCTCAAATCAGAGAAATCTGACATTAAATATAATCCCTTTTATTAAAGTCTATAAGTAAACATGCCATAGAAAAAATTGAGTGAAATTGGAGGGGAGGAAATTTTTCCGTTACTCATTTTTTACATGAGTCCGCAGAAATATGTCCGCAAAAAGGATAGGGATTGTTGTGTCCGCACTTGCAGAAAGAACATAAATGAAAATAAATAACCCAGCATTGGGTTGGATGGTGGCACAGTCGGTTGTGCTTTCGGTTTGGGCTCATTCCATGATGGTTCAATTCCATCTCCCATCCACAATTTTTCCACAGCATGAACACTCGGACATGACAAATGGCGCGGTCGCACAGGCCGGGCATAGCCCGAGGAACAAGCGAACCTTCAAATGCTGTGATGATCTGACATTCTGTCACTGTGGAGAGAAAAAGGAGAAGACCCTGTGAGAAATTAAATGCCTGAGTTGTGATAGGCTAGCCGGTGGTGTGAGGCTAATATAAAAATGCGTAAGACGCCGATGATGCGCAGCGAGTAAGAAAATAAATGCCACAAATGGGTTTCTGTGTGTGCTCTCCAAAATCAAAACAGATGATAGTTATAGAAGGCAAGCAACAAGCGAGGACGCTTGGTTTCGCAAGGCGGAAGGAGTGTTGTGTCCGCACTTGCAGAAAGAACATAAATGAAAATAAATAACCCAGCATTGGGTTGGATGGTGGCACAGTCGGTTGTGCTTTCGGTTTGGGCTCATTCCATGATGGTTCAATTCCATCTCCCATCCACAATTTTTCCACAGCATGAACACTCGGACATGACAGGGATAACGGAAAAGTACCTGAGATTCTCGTACAAGTGGCGGTAGAAATGAAAAAAAAACTGACATTTCTGCAGGCTTGTTAGTTAAATAGGTCCCCGATTTATTTTAAAGTTTTCATAAAAATTTATCAAAATAAAAAAACTCACAGCCAATCTATTTCTACTCGAACTTGCTGTTTTAACAATAGTAGAAGTATAGGAAGGCGAATCAACAGAACATAAACTACTTGAACTTCCCTCCCCCAATTTAGTTGAAGTACTCGAAGAAAAGGGTAATTCTAACGAGTATTTAGAATTTGGAGTTATTGGGGTTTTACATTCAGGATTTGTTGTTTGTTTGGGTAAAAATGTTGTTGTTGAAGTTTTTATTGTTAAATCTTGGGAAGAATTTTGTATATTTATACTTGATGGACTAGGTGATGGAGTTGTTGAAAATTCCCCATAAAAGAAACGAGCGATTTTGGCGTGGATATTGCTTTAAAAAATTAAATTTTTTTTAATTTAGAAATTTTTCCTAGAAAATTTTCCTATTTTTTTTCCCAGAATTTTCCCAACTCTTCTTGTTCCTAATTAGCGGAAATGTGCTCCGAGTTGAAAAAATCTTTCCAAAAAAATTCTCAACCTCCTTCCAAGACTTACAAAAAATAAAATATTTAATCACTTAAGTACCTAATAAAAATATGTGGAAGGACAACAAATTTTATAGTCAGTTATAAATTCCCCGGCATTCACAATACATAAATATAACAAAAAATTTTTTTGTTAAAATTTTGAGGGGAAAGTCAAAAATAAAATTTATTTATTTTTAAAAAAACCTCAAAGGAGATTCACTAATAACAGGTAACGGATTAACAGAATTTTCAGAAAAAGGAGCTCTTTGTTGTGTTGATATTCCAGTAATTTCTTTAATTGGAGCATTCCATTCAGGTTCAACAATAACAGAAAGAGAAGTTCCAATTTTGAGTAATTCATTTTCCTGGACTATTTCAACACTTGAAAAGACGATACCTTTAAATTTAAAAAAAATATTATTTTTCTAAATAAAACACAAAAGTTGAAGACATTTAATTTCATGAAAGTTGGTATAACGGACAAAATTCTAGAGAAGGCTAAATTAAATATTTAGTACCCCAAATATCAGTGCAAACCTTGGATTTTAATACCTTAAATTTTTTACAACGGATTTTAATTTTTACACCTAATACATATTAGGCCGTAAAATTTCTGATAATTATTATAAATAATTTAGAATTTAGTTTTTGATTAAATAAAATAAAAGTTGCTAACCATTTTGGCCATCCTCAATTTCTCCTTTATCTACCACAACAGAAACTTCGCCAGGTTCGAGAATCCCTTTCAATGGTGGAGGCCTTTTTTGAATTCGATCGGGTCTAGTTGTTGTTGTTAAACGATTATTTTCAGTGCCCCAAGAAGCTAGTAAAAGTAGCCATGAATTTGAATCCTAAAAATTAAAAAATTATTTCCTATAAAAATGTTTAGAGACATTTTTTGAGTAATACATATGTACTCTTCAATATCCAATAATCAATTTTCAAATAATCTGCTAATTTCCTAGCTATTATCATAGTATGTAATTCCCTTATAATGTAATTCCCCCATGCCCGTAGCCAGGGGTGGAGGGGGGTTTCCCCCGAAAAAAAGATGGCTACAGGCAAGGGCGTATCCAGGGGGCTGGGGGGGCTAGAGCCCCCCCCCGAAATGGGTGAAAGGGGGAAAAAATTAGGAGAAGGATTGTCGAAAAAGTGAAATTTTTTCGCCTACAACCCTCAAATTTTAAAAAATTTTCGCCTGCGGCGCAAAAAATGAAAGAAATCTGGCTTCTTGAGCTCCAAAATCCTCAAAATTTTCGCCTGCGGCGCTAAAAAGTGAACTTTTTTGGCCTACGGCCCTCCAAATTCCAAAAAATTTTCGCCTGCGGCGCTAAAAAAAAAAAAGAAATCTGGCTTCTTGGGCTTCAAATTCCAAAAAATTTTCGCCTGCGGCGCTGAATAAGTGAATTTTTTTGCCTACGGCCCTCCAAATTCAAAAAATTTTCGCCTGCGGCGCTAAAAAAGGAAGAAATCTGGCTTCTTGGGCTTCAAATTCCAAAAAATTTTCGCCTGCGGCGGAGAAAAGATAAAAATTTATGTACAAAAAAATTTGCGTCCGGAACGCCAAGGTAAACGCCAAAAATTTTTGCGCCCACCCAGTGTTAGCCCCCCCCCCCCGAAACCGACCCCCTGGATACGCCCTTGGCTACAGGCCTGATTCCCCCATGTCTGATCCGCAAATCTAGTCCGCAAGTAAAAGGTAAACAATTTCCATATTTAATTCCAAAATTAATTTTTTTAAAAAACCTTAAAAGGAGAATGTAAAGTGCCAGGCGGACTTTCATTCCAAACAGAAGCTCTTCGAAATAATTGTTGTTTTCCAGTTGGAATTAAAAGTGAAATGCATCTACTTGCTTGAGGTAATGAACAATCACTGCATCTTCGACTATTTGAATTTACATTTGCTGTAAAACTTGAAGAACGAACACGTCGGAGGGCTAAATGGTTGGAATTGCCGTTTTCTTGTTTTTTAAATTCGTTTGAAATTTCTTTTTGATTTCGATGCCATCTCATAGAAAAATCTGTTCCAATCTAAAAAATTTGAAAGAAAAATTAAATGAGAGGAAAGGGATAAAAAATTATCTTTCATCAAATTTAAAAATAAATATTTAGTACATAATGGGTCAGCGGAAAAATTAAGCAAAAAATAAGAGAAAATTCCATAAGAATAATATTCCAAAAATTATCAGTGGGAAATGGATAGGATTAAGAAAACTCCAAATATTTTTATTGAAACATGATACCCCCCCTTCTCCCCAAAATCATTTTCAGTTACTCTCAGCTATTTACCCAACAAAAATTTTTGGTTTTATTGCGAGTCCAATATCCCATTTTTAGTTAAATTTTAAAAATCAATTAAAAAAAATTCCAAACCTTATTTTTAAAATCCAAAGCCAATTTTGTCAATCTCTTCGCTTCTTGATCACCTCCCAAATTCCCACAATCCTGTATTTTAGGAAATCTTTGAGGAGAGCAACTTTCTCTCGGTCTTTTACACAAAAGTAGCTGAGTTTCAACATTTTCTAAATTCGAGAATTGTGCTTGTCCGGGTCTCAAAAATTGCTGTTTTTCATTTAAACGGCGTAAAAGTGTTGTTCTTTTCCATCCAATAACTGATTGACCGTTAATCTTTTTTTAAATTTTTCTGAAAAATTTTTTTAAAGAAAAAAAACCTCCAAAATTTCATCTCCAACATCAAATTTATCTGGGAATGCAGACGGGGAATTGTAATCAACTCGAGTTATTAAATTTATGCCTAAACAGGTTCTTCCAATCTCAAAACCCTTAAATTAAATTTTAACAAAAATTAATTTTCAAAAAAATATACCCAATCAGCAGAAGCAGGTCTTCTAATAGTTATTCTATCAAGAAAAGCAGTATATAAAATACTTGGATCGGGCAAATGAATTATTTCATTACAAACTTGTTGAATCATTTTTGCTCTCTAAAATATTTGAAAAACCAGAATTATTAGGAAAACGAGGAAAGTGTGTAGTCTTATAGTAATTTAGAATTAAATATCAAAGGTTTCAATAACAATTCTAAGCAACGGATTAGCGAGTTAAATTAATTGGATGTATCTAGACCTTCTCAGAAAGTCAGTCTCCTCGTCAGACCGAAATCCTAAAGTTACAAATCATAAAAATCCAAAATCCTTAGTTGCAGTGCAAAATTTAACGTCTATAACGGAGCAAAAAAAAAGAAAAACTAAAGAACTATTCGTCATCCCAAAAAACTTTTTTAGTTAGTTAATAGACTTTTTAAATATGTTTGGCCAAGTATCACCAAACTTTTAAAAGAATTAAAAACAAAAAACTCTTAAAAATCTAATATTTAACAAACCTCAATCAACAATTGCGGGACAGAAAAGAATTTTGGATTGTTTGGATTATTAACACAATCAACCATTTCATCAACATAAGTAGCCAAATTATTTCTCATTTTTGCATATTTTTTATTTCCAGCAAAAGGATTTCTTTTTTTTAAATTATTTAAAAAATCTTTAAACAAACAAAAAAACCTTTCCAACCAAAATATTAGCCTTATAGTATTTTCATATGTGCTGGCTAATGCACCCAAAACATTATTTAATACTTCTATATGCATTGAAGCATTTGAAGAATTATTGATTATTGGAGTGGCTGTGGAGACTGCTTCGAGTATTTCGTTTGTACAAACTCTTCAGAAAAATAAAAAAATTAAAGGTAAAATTTTTTGATCGAAAATAAGAAAATTTTCGAGATTCTGACAGGAATTTTTGTAAAGAAAAATTCAATTTTTAGACTTATTTTTACCCCATATGTACTATATAATTATGGTTATATTATTTAAGCAAATTTTTTTTGGATTTAGAAAGGTCACTTTAATAAATTTGTAGGACCCTGATAATAACAAAAAATAATGGAGGGGCATATCAAAAATGAAGAACAAATATTTATCTAGGAAATTTAAAAAAAAGGCACACTAAAAGGTAAAAAAATAAAAAAAACCTCGTCTTCAAAGCCAATTTTTGTAAATTTTCATATTTAATTGAATAACTCTAAAATATTATTTTTTAAGAAATATGAAAAAATTTCCTTACATAATACAAAAGCAAATTAATTGCAGAAATTATTTTTGCACGCGAAGCTTCTCTATTTACACCAATTCTCTTCAAAGTATCATTATCAACATTTAACAATTTACTTCCAGTAATATTGTGTGTAACAAAATGTCTGATATAGGGAGCCATTCCATCATCAACGCCTTTTTAAAAATTAAAAATTTTTTGCGGATAAAATTTACGGACAAAAAAATAGGGAAAATTTTGTCCGCAAATGTTGTCCGCAAATTTAAAAAAATTATTTCTAATTTAACTTAGAAATAAAAATATATTTTTTAATATTTAATTTTTACCATTTAACCATTCGGCAACCTGTTGAGCTGTCCAATTATCACATTGAAAAATAGCTGGTAAATTTGAATTGTGAAAAGTAAACGAATAAATTTTTGTCATTTTTCTATTAAAATATTTAAAATATACATCTATAAATAAAAAAAATTTATAAAAAATAAAAAAAACAAAAGGAAAATATGTAGAATTCAAGCAAAAAAACCATAAATCCCAAAGCTAATTTACTCTTTCTCAGTCTAGACTCAAAAAGAATTAAATCAGTTTGTGGACGGGCCAGTTCAACGCTAATTCCTTGATTGTCTACAGTTTTAAGTTACCACCAAATTCAAAATTTAAAAAATATTTTTTCATGAAATTCAACTTAAATAACAAAACAAAATTTACAACAAATTAGTATAAAATTTAAATTATTTCCTCCTTTTCTTTAATTCTTTTTATTATTCTCTGGAAGCCATTTAATTTCATTTAATTCCCATTGCTTTAAATAAAGGGAAATTAATTCAAGAAAAATATTTTCTTTTCATTTTTCTACCTGTGAATATTTTCCCCTAACACATTTTGACATTTTTGGTAATCTTTCAGGTTTATCTTCTTTTCCATCAAAATTAAAAATATTTGCAGAAGGGAATGAATTAGCTGTTTCTATTGGTTCATCCAAACATAAACTGCTGTTTATGTGGACAAAATGTCGATTCTTTAAAATTTATTTATTTCTAATTTAACTTCAACTCACTCGATATTCCCATCGCCAATATTCCATTTCTTAAATTAAAAGTATGTAAAAAATTCTTTTGTTCGAACACTTTTATCTTTATATTCCGCTCATCTCAATTTTGAATTGTAATAAAAGAAAAATTCCGAGAGAGGGAGTAATTCACCTTTATTCCGTTCCAAGAATAAATTCCATTTTACACTAAACTCTAACAAAGAATGAAACTCTCCTCAGATCTCTGATCTTCCAAGGAATCGAATGAAGCATTGCCCCACCCTAACAGGGCTGTGCGCCATTACGTTTTGGCGCTGCGTTTTGGCGTCTTTTTGGCGTTTGGCTCGTCTTAAGAATTTGAAAAATTGCGTTTGGCGCGACGCGAAAATTTTTGCGTATTGCCCCCTCTCCAAACTCGTCTCTAAAAATCCTCCTTCTTCCCCGTTTTTAACCCAACCCTTTATCATTTCTTCCCTTACTATGTCCACCACATTCCCTCAATTGAATTCTCCAAATATTATTATCTGTTTGTTCTTTAGCTGCACTTAAACATTGATGCTCGTCACTCATTAATCTAACACCTTCTGATTCTTTAGACGAAGACACTACCCAAAACTATAAAAGAAACTTTTGTTTAATGTCAACTAAATACATTCCACCTGCCATATATCGAAACCTAGAGAGCATGTCCCCATTGTTAAACGATGTCTCTTCCCCGGATTTGAAGGGCGACCAAAAAGACAAGAATTTGAGGATAAATGGCGAAACTTAACTTTTAAAAAATAAAAGAATATTAATTTTAGTAATTTACACGGCCAATAAGTGCAGAACGTCCATTAGGTAGAAAATTGTCTTTCCACACATTTTGTAAATACTTGAATATATACCGTATATGCTCTATTAATTACCCTCTCTCAAATAATTACCCCCGCTCTATTAATTACTTCCTCCAGCGAGAGATCGAAACAATAATTACCCAGGGTAATTATTAGAGCATATACGGTACATATTAAAAATTGAAAAATTAGTTAAATATCTCTCATTTTATTAATCTACTTTGTTGTTATCCTCCAAGTTTCCCATTATTAATTAGGGTTCGGGGATGGGGATTAATGTCCCTACTATTAATTAGCCACTTTAAAAAAAGGGGGGGGGGGGTTTGCGGAATATCGCGATATTTTTCTAGGTCATTTTAACATTTTGAATTATGGTTGGCCTTTAATGAGAAAGGAGAGTCTAAATCAGTATAAACCGAAAACCTATTTTCTCCTTCTTTATTAAATTAATTTACCCAATTAAAATTTTTGCAATTCAATTTTTTGCGTAATTCAATTCTTTCACTAACATCTAAGGAAGGAATTAGAGCAGAAGCTTCTAAAAATTTTTTTTCAATTTATCTCTAAAAAAATATAAACCCACGCGGTGATATTTTATAAAAGAAATGCCTTAAAAATAATTTTTTAATCCTTTCCTTTCATCTAATCTATTTAAAACCTCCACTGATCCATCCATACTTCACTCACTCTCGCCAAGTTTGAATTAAGTATTTTACCAGAACTTTTTTCTTTAGGAAAATCATGGGGAGAGGCATGTCGAAATACATGGCCAACCTTTTTAGGGAATTTATTTTTTTTTAATTTTCAAAAAAAAACGTGGGAGCAAGGCAGAATTTCTATAACACCTCCACATTGCCATACTCTAAAAGACATTTCCAAATTCTCCCCTCCCCAAATGTCCATATCCGGGTCATAAGCACCCAATTCTTGAAAAAATTGTTTGTCTATACTAAAGAGACCGCCAGCCATTGTTGGAGAACTTTGAAAAAATTTTAGGTAATTTTTTTATTTTTAAATTACACAATGGCTGCTGTAGGGTCTTTTTGATGTCTTTGCTTGGCCATATCGCTTGGAACTGCATACCTTAAAAATTATGAATTCCTGCGTATTTATGAAGCTTTAAACTTTCTCACTATGTGTTTTCTATAATTCGGAAAATGCTAGAAGTATTATTGAGAGCAGTAGGAAAGAAAAGAAACTTTCCGGAAACGTAATACAATATATTCCGGAAAAATATAAAAGAATATAATACGGAAACATATAATATAATAAATAAATTTTCCGGAAACATCTACTAGATATACATTCCGGAAGAATATATATTATTCCGGATTCTATTTAACAAACTTTCCGGAAACGTAATACAATATATTCCGGAAAATATAAAAAGAATGTAATTACGGAAACATATACCTAATATAAAAACTTTCCGGAAACATTTACCAAATATACATTCCGGAAGATTATATACATATAGTACATATATTCATTTCGGATTCTATTTAACAAAAGAATAGAAATATAGTGTTAGATACAATGTATTAGCTACTCTACTCACCATCTAAATTGCATATTCCAATTAAATCCTCCTCTAAATAATTCAATTCCCTTTTGATAAGCAAATGTCTGGTCATTTATAACATCTACATAAAACTATTAAATAATTACAAATTTATTACCAATTATAGGGCAAACAACAGCCTTTCTTTCTTCCCTTATTCTGGCCAGTAAAGGTTCCAGCCATCCACGGGTACATTCACAATGAGACTAAAAAACTACAAATTTATAAAAAGAGAAGAATGATAAAAAGTTTCTTCACATCCAAAAAAGTAAGAACATTTCCTACAGCTTCTTGTGCCCCCATAAGCCTTGCTCGAATTAATCCAACCCTTTCTTTAGCCCTAATAAGCTTGATTCTGATAGGCAAAGTTTGTAAGAAGAGTTCCAATTCAGCCCCCAGAAATTCTAAAAATATAAAAAAAAATATTTGTTTATCCTAATCAATTTTTAAAAACTTCGATTGGAGAAGTCATCGACAAGAATTATCTCACGCAGTAATGAATGAGGTGATCGGTTGATGACACTATAGAAATTAATATTTGAATAAACTTTCCGAAGGAATAGATCCGGAAGAATAAACATTCAAGAAAAAACAGATTTTTCCGGATACACAAGCATAACAGAAAAAATCTGCCGGAAAACACACTATAATAAACTTGAAGGTAATAAGCTTTCCGGAATATTCAAAGAAAAGTACATTCGGAAAGTTTACCCAACCTTGTTATTGTACGTGCAAGTGTAGAGAAAGCCTTTAAAAAACTTAACAGAATTAAACTTTTATTTCGTATTTAACAGCCTCACCTCATTATGAAATACAATAATTATAGAAGTATCCGGTAGTTTATTAATAGGCGGCAGCTTTTCAGCATAAGCCCGACATTGGATACGACGAATATCAGGCAATGTTCGATTTATTGCTATCGAGTCACTGGCCAACAAGTTGAACTGTAAAAATAAAACTTTCCGGAAAACATCTTTTTCTTCTAACATGTTTGTCAATGTTAGGGAGAATTTTAAGGGAGAGGGAATGTAAACAATCAATTTTTTAAAAATTTTCAATTGATTAATTTATTGTCAAAATCTCAAGACATGGGCATTTTTTACACATGACTTCTCCCCCTGACTTTTACACATGTGAAAGAATCAATCAGACATTCAATTTTTCAAGAGGGAAGGGGGGGGGGAGTTGAGACTCTCCCTCTCTATTGGGGGAGATAAAGGGAGGGCTGTTGTCTTCATTAATTTATTCCCAATTAAAATTTTTTTTAAATTTAAATTTTTAAAAGAAAAAATTTAAAGAAAAAATTAAAAAAAAATTCTACATAGAATTATGATTCCCCATAAAGTAATTATTTTATTACTTTTTATGGTTGAGATCAACCAAGTGATTAATTCAAAGTTAATTAACAGAAAGAAACACAAAGTAATTGAAACAGAACATGATTTTAAATTAAATAAAGCGGTCAACTCCATCACAAAAGATAACAGAAAATTAGATGTTATTGATACGGAAGCCGCCCTAAATCAAGGTTATTATACCCTTAATCACTCCACCACTATTAGTTTTTATTTTATTAACAATGGTAGGAAACTGCCGACAATTAAAATAATTTTTAAAAGTCGGAGAAGATTTAAAGTGTTAGAGTTTTATAGAATTTAGTAGGCGTAGAGATGTGAGAGGCAAAGGGGGAGTTCGTAGAGGACAGATATTTTTATAACCCTCTCCTACATCATTTTTCTTCTCCAAAAGAAAAAAACATGGGAAAATATTTAAAAAAAAATTTTAGTGATACCTTTAAACGAAATAAAAAATAAAATGGAAATCAAAAACTGGATAGAAAAACAGGAAAAAATATATTCTGGACTTTTTGTTGATAAAGATTTTGTTGATAACTGGTTGAATGATAAAAAGTTTGAGAATATAAAGCAATCACTAATTGATATAGAACTTAATGGAGAAAAAAGTTTTGATTTTTTTATAAATGCTCAGAAATGGTCAATGCTCTTTGGATATACCAAAGATTTATTATCACAAGAGGTGAAGAAGTTTTTTTTATATTAGCTGTAATTATGGTAGGCATTAAGGGAAGTAGCACTAAAGACTGTATTGAGATGAGATCTCGAACGAAAAATCTCAATTATCGAGATTCATAACTCCCAATCCGGTCTCTATGTATACAAATAAAAGGAAGGCAAAAGATTAGCCCCGGCCAGGCATAAATCCTGAGACTTCTTGGCATTGCTAGGCGTTTTTCTCACCACGTAAGGTGCTCTGCCGACTAAGTAAGATGCCTAGCGCTGCTTTCACTTTCTCTTTTAATCTCCCTTATTCCTTAATTCTCTCCCTTATTCCCTTTTTCTATTCATTAATTTAAATTTGAGAGTGATATGAAGTTGAGGTCAAAATATACTTATTAACGGAGTGTAGAATATGGTATTACTATTTGTGGATGAGAAAACCGGAATGAATATTATAGGGTTTTTAGGAGTTGAGTATCTAATCCATGACTACATATTAGATACGTTAAATTTTATTTAAAAATTATTTAAAATTTTAGAAGAATGAAGAGCTGGATTATGAATTGATTGAGGAAGTAAAAAGAGTTTAGATAATTTAGAAAAAGATTCTTTTAACATTATTCTTTTTCTAACCGGAATTTGTAAAGTTCTTTCAATCTTTTTAACTAAAGAAGAAAAGGAAAAAGAATTTAAAATAGCTAATGAAAATTGTGAAAAAGGAATACTTCCAAAAATGAATGAAATATTTAAAAAGTTTGGAATTGTGTTTGAGCCATACAAAATTAATGAAAAACGAGAAATTTTATTTTTTGAAGCTAGAAATATTTTAGGGTATTCCTTGAGTGATGTGCAGAAAATTGAGGGAATTTTTAAAAAAGTGGAGAATAAAAAAGAGGTTAATTTATTGTTTAAATTGGCATAAAAAATTAAAATTTTAGAATTTACAGGAAGAACAAAACAAAAAGCGTAAAGCAGACTAGAAAAAGAAAGATTAATCTATGTAAAAAAGAAATGTAAAAAAATTATTGGAAGAAGTTAACTCCCGTTGTAAATGAGAAGGGTACTTTGTTTATATCCCCCTACTTATTTGAGTTTCAAATTAATTTTTCCTTTTATTGTCCTCAAGCATTCTAAATAAAATTTAAGTTAATTGAGGCAAAAATTAGGAAGAAAAAAATACCTAGGTGGCATTGATAAAAATCAACACTCATAAAAAGAAATTTGGCCATTCTGAGACGAAAAAGAATAAAAGGAAAATTAATCCGAGACACATATAGGGGGAAGGGGGACATGAACAAAATACCGACTATTGATACAAAATTTGATTTATTTATTGAATCCTATTTTTATTTGATTGGAAATGTATTTATTTAAAGAAGTAAAAAGTTTTTTTTGGGAAATTTTTGTAAAGTTTAGTACCTGATTAATACCAAAAGTATGTTCTGCTCTTTTCTCCTCTTCAGGACTTAATTCCACAGGATGTCCATTTTGACCCGCTTCGGGAATAGGCGAATAATTATTTTTATTTAATTCGTCTATAAATATTTTTAAATTTAAAGTCTCAAAAAACCTTCAGTTAAATTAGCCCTTCTCTCTGCCGGCAAATTCCCATTGAAGTGCCCAACCAAAAGTTGAACTCCCCTTCCAGCATAAGAATCTGGGTCTACTGTTAAGAGAGAGGAGGAAGAGGATTTTGTTAAGAAAACGGGGCCGAGTAACTTTGAAGGAAATTAAAAGAATTGTTTTGATGTTTACACACTTACAGCTTCTTGTGCCAACAAAATTAACAAAGTTAGCAATACCCAACAAAGTAAAAATGCCAAAATTCCAATCACCCAAAGGAGGATAACCCCTCTCCGTCGATAATTCTTTCTTAACCATTTTAAATTTAATAAAAAGGGGAAAGTGTCGATTCCCATTTAATTTGGGGGGGAAAATGTGTTTCTAGAAAGAGGAGAGGGAAAGAAGTTTTTGGTAGTTGATGGGTGGCCTTGTATGTAGGTGAATGAATGAATACCTCCACTAACTATCTGCCCTGAAGCTGGGAGAGAGATGAAAAAGCCGAAAAGAGAAAAGACTCTGCATGCGCAGTCCTGCGATTTATTTAAAAAGATCAATCGATCATAACCCGGTTGGTGAGTGCCGTTGTTGTTTTTATTTTTCGTCAATAAAAGTTTTTTCCTTGTATGTACAA
Organism: Meloidogyne incognita; assembly: GCA_036172945.1. Taxonomy (NCBI): domain Eukaryota; kingdom Metazoa; phylum Nematoda; class Chromadorea; order Rhabditida; family Meloidogynidae; genus Meloidogyne; species Meloidogyne incognita. The sequence continues at coordinate 13,228,880 of JARQAC010000001.1, forward strand.
AGAAAATATAATTACCTAAATTAATTCTGAAACTTATATCCTGAATTTAAAATACCGTATTTACTCGATTAATTCCCCTGGGGAATTATTTTTTCAACCCATCCGTGGCATGGAGAATTATTCGAGTTTTGAAATTTGAACGTGTAGTAGGGCAGTATTTGGGGGAGGGGGATTATTGTTTCAACACATCCGTAGCAGGGGAATTATTCGAGGAAGGGTAATTAATCGAGTAAATACGGTAGTTATTCCCTGAACGAATATATTTCCGGAATTCTATCTTGTATTTTCAAGAAGGTATATTTAAAATTTATTTTATACATGCATACATACAATTTTAAATTAAAAATACAATAGAAATAAGATCATTATTTAATTAAACACCCTGAGTAAAAAATTCAAAAATATTTCCAAATTCAAAAACTGACAGCAGCCAAAGGGGATTCTTTTCTTGTAAGTAACACACAACTTTGGTGTCTTTCCATCTCGCAACTACTTGGTCTTTCTCTTAAAATACTGCTAGAAATTTTTGTTGTGCCTCTTCTGTTCATTGACCTTTGACTATCTGTTCTGAAAAAAAAACAAAAATTATTCTGGAAATTTCCCAAGTTTTTTACCTAGTTACTAAAACATCTCTAACTCTCCTCACTAACTGACTTCCGTTCATTCTTCTCTGCATTGACCGCCTCCATTGATAATGGGCTGAGCGGATTGGGCGATTAAATAAAGTGAAAATTGCCGGGTATGCCGCACAGCTAATATATGGCATTAAATGTACATAATACATGACAATTACAGCTAAAATTTAAAAAAAGTTTAGAAATGGGGGAGGGGGGAGGGGGGGGGGGAGAGGAGGAAGGATATCCGGAAAAACTTCCAATAAACTTACTCTGTTTAGTCATTCTCAAATGAAAGAGTCTTTGGGCATACATTCCCAACCAATAAGGTGTCCAACAAACTAAATAGACCATTGCCAACACAACAACGGTAACCACAACTCTTCGAATAACAGCAACGGAAGGTGCAGGAAAACTGTTTGGAATACCCCCACTTCCCGTAATTCCAGATTTTATAGAAATTGGTTGATGACTGAAAATGAAGAGAAAATTTAGATAATTTATTTTAATTGTAGTACCTTTGGGTAGATAAAGAGGAGGAAGGATTCTGGCTCAAAAGTTCCTTTCTCCTCCAAAGGAAAAAAGGGACGGATGCGTACCAAAAGAGAAAGCCGGCAAAAGGAATGCAATAACTAAAATAATGAAAAAATAATTGTGTTAATGTGGGAGGAACGGAGGTATTCTGTAAGGGAATTTATGAGATCCATCCCGGAATCTTGGGTTACCGAGATTTATGGGATTAATCCCGTTGATTCCTTCTCTTTAAATTCAATTCTGTTATGGGATCCCGTGAGTGTGATTTTATTGCAATCTAGTGAGTATAATGATCCTGAAAAAGGTGCATATTAATTTTTTACTTTTACAAAAAGTTAATTATCGTATAAATACTTTTCTAAAATGTCCAATATACATATTATATTTAACATATCTAGTTATAAATTTTCAGGAAAGTTATTATACGCTTCAAATGTCAAATCTATTTTTCCGAAAAGTTTAGTTTACTATAATCTTCAAGAAAATTAATTACTATAACCTTAGTTTATTACGTTTTTAACCCACCTAGTTATGCTGACTACAATATTAAAAAGCAATTCAACATTTGGCGGAGGCAAAAAGGCACATTTACGAACAAACCTAAAGATAAATAAAAATTAAATTTAAATATCATATAAAATCACTAACAGTTCTTGTCGTTTATGTCTATCAATACGTACAACAATTTCCGTGACCTATAAAGAATTTTTTTAAATTAATTTTAACTACAAAAATTTACTTGAGAGTAAACAAGTAGAGGCCAAAGAAGACACAAAACAATTGCCAAAGCAACCATAACTTGAATAAAAGCTGTTTTAACACCACTATTATTATTTGTTGTTTGACGTAAACGGCCTTTATCCAAACATATTATTGAATAACAAGTACGAGAAATTAACAAAACAATTGCTGGGGCAGAAAATTTATTTAAAGAATCAAAAAGTAAATAGGCTCTGCAGCCAGCTAGTCCAAAACGCCAAGTTCCGTTGAGTATTTCCAAATTTAGAAGAACCATTCCTGAGAAAAATTGAGGAAAATAAGAAGAAAAATAAACATTTAATATTTTTTCTAGGGTGTTTAAAATGTTTAAAAACGTATATTGTTTAAAAACGCAAATGTTTAAAAACATGTATAACGCCAAACTTCCGGAAAATATTGTACTTAAGAATAAACTTGTCAGAGAAAACAAAACTTATTTTAAGATTGTAGGATTTCCGGAAAGTTTATTTAAACTTGAGTTACACCTCGAATGCTCGTGGGCGGGCATATCGGGCAAGGGGCTTAACAAGATTTTTAAAAAAATTGATAAAAAATAAAAATTTCTGAATAAAATTAAAAAAATTTTTTTTTCTCTTTAAAGAAAAATAAAATAATTTACCACACATTGTAGCCAAATCAGATACACAAAGTGCAAGAATATGGAAAAGAATAGACTTTGGAACTCTTACATGGCCTAGCCAAAGCAAAGGCGCCACAACAAAAAATACCCAAGAATTTGCAATAAATCCAATTAAATTACAAACTAAATAGGTTATGGCCACAAATTGGCGAAAACCCTTTTAAAAAATTTTTTTTTAATTTTTAAATTAATAATTTTAACAACTTTAAGAGGCATAAGTAGTTCAGTACTAGTAAAATTTCTATGTAAAAATTCTGAAGTCATTAATATTTTGGCTTGTTCTTCCATTATTTAGACTATAAAAATTTAAACATATTAAAGAGTTAACAGATGGAAAAGAAAAAATAATGTCTATTAATCTTAAAACTTTCCGGAAATGTAAATTTATTATAAAATTTTCCGGAAAATATATAATATATAACAACCGTTACTGAGAAATGATTTTCCGGAAATTATTATATCCTTCCGGAAAAATTAATTTTTCCGGAAATAGTTTCCGGAAAAATTAATTTATACTAGTATATTTTCCGGAAAGTATTATATTTTCCGGAATATATAACTATAATATATTTTCCGGAAATACTATAAACTTTTATGAAAAACCTAAAAATATAAAACTTTCCGGAAAGAGTATAATTTCCAGTATTTAATTACTATCGCGTATTTGAAGGAAAATAGAAAGTTTTGCAAATACAAATCTTTCAAGTAAAAAATAATAAACTTTATAAGAAAATGAAATTAAGCTAAATTTGAAACTGAGTTAAATAGAAATTATTGTGTGAATAAAAAATATAAAATAAATTTAATTATTACGTATACAGACAGAAATTTTTTTAACTCTGAGAATTTTTAATTTTATATTAATTATTACATAAATTGCTATTAATTAGGTAAGCAATTAGGTTATCTTTTTGTATAGACTGGTAACTTTTTTATGAATTTTAAGAGATAAATTTTTTGTAAAGTTTGTCCTCATTATTCGTTTTATTAAAGAAAAATAGGTATTTCTTTTTAAATTGGATGTTCCAAATTTTAAGAATATCAAAGAAAAAGTCAACTTCAACATTCACCCTCCCACCTTATTTCAACCCGAAAAACATAAAATATTTATAATAAATTATCCACCACTTTTTAAAAGCGCTGGATAATTCCTATAAAGAATAAAAAATAAAAAATTTTTTTGTTAATTCAAAAGTCAAAACTTCAAAATTTATTTCCAATTAAAACAATTTCTCTAAATTCTCCAAGAAATCTTTTTATTTAAAAAATATTTCTTTTCAAGAAAAAAATTATTTTCATCTGTCTTCTGGTTATTGGTCTTTTTAATTTAATTTATTTTATTTATTTTAGAAGTAAAAACCAATTAGTATATGCAAATAAAATTAAATTTAAGGAAATTTAATATGGAAATAAAAATTCTTTTTTTTATTTTATTTTTTCTGTGTGGGCTATTCGACGCCTTTTTTATATTTTTTTATTTAATTAAAAAATAAAAAGAAAAAATAATTTAGAGAGGTGATAAAGAATTTAGATTTGTTTTAAACGAATTTTTGGACTCTCTAATGTGATAAACTTGAATTAATTTGTTTGAAATCTTAAGGTAGTTAATGGTTTTTGGGTAGGGTTGTCGGTGCTTGAAGATCTTCGGATATTTGGGAACAAACCGAAGATTGGAATCAAAGAATCCTCATTTTTTAGTTCGATTCTGAACCGAAAACCTTGTTCTCTATAGAATTAGATCTGAAGGCATTTGTCAATTTTTTAAATTAAATTTTCGAGTTGCGGTTACTTAAAAATTTTTTTCGCTAGTGTCCAATCTTGTATGGAATTAAAAAATACAAATATAGTGTTTTATGAAATTATAACGCAACCTTAATTTTTTCTGGTTTTCTAGTTTCCCGTTGTCCCATTAAACTGAAATTTTATAGGATCAGATTAACTGGACAAATGGAAACCAGAAAAAATTAGGGTGGCGTTATAATTTCTTAAAACACACTGTAGAAATAAAAGTAAACTTAAATAACAACTAAAAACTCCTTTCAATCCCCTTAGTAACCAAACAAAAAAATATATTAAATAAATAAATTTCCGTATTATTCATTAAAAGAAAAAAGGGGAAGGTCAGATAAAAGAGATAAAATAAAATTTAAACAAATAAATATATTTACCTTTATATTAAAAATATTTTTTAATTAAAAAAATTTAAATGACGTTTAAATAAGCTTAAGAATCCCTACAAAGTTTTTGAGAGACTTTGAACCTAAGGGGAAGTCTTATAAAATTTCCGAGACAAATCTGTATATATTTTAAAATTGAAAGCTCTGTGATTTATTTAATTAAGTAGTTGCGTAATTGAAAAAAAATTAAGAATTACAAAAAATTTTAAAGAACACACAAAAATAGGTCATCTTTAAAACAGAAATCTTTAGGAGAGGATAGAAACAATTTTTTTAGAAAATTTAGAAATATTTTGTGAAATTTATATTTTATTTAAATTGACTTCTTATTTCAATTCAAATTTTTTTTAAAATTTATTTTATCTTCCCTAGTCGAACCCTCATTTTTACAAAAATTTTTGGAGATGAAAAAATCCAGGGTAATAGATACGGATATAGATAATTTCAAAATGCCTGCGGATGTCCGCCTGTATCCGCCGTAAATATCCGGATACCGAAATCCATGTCCATTTAACTTTATAATGAGAGGTATTTAATATCGGCTAAAAATGAGGGTCGATTGTAAAATCTTCTCAATTTGTTCTTATTTAGAATCCGGAAAATTCCGGAAAATAAAAAAGGAAGAATATGTAGAATAACTGTGTTTTGTGTTTGGATTTGGATTAGAAATTTTTTAAACAAAAAATGACGTTAATAAAAATTAAATATTTTTTATTAAAAAATTCGTTTATTAGAAATATAAAAATGCCAAATCAAGAATCTTTTAAATCCAAAAAAATTATGGACAAAAATGGAAATTATTAAAAGTCATTATTAAATAGCAAAATGCGTACACTTTAAATATATAAATAAAAATAGCTTTATTAAAAAAATACTTTTGGGAAGCCTTTTAAAGTTAAAAAAGGAAAAAAAGGAAATTCTACACAATTACTACTTCTAAAAAACATTTAATGGACAAATAAAAACTTCCTTTAATTATGGAAATAAAAAAAGGAAAAATAATTAGATAAAAAATAAAAGAACAAACATTTCTGTTAAAAAATAAGTTGGGAATAAATATGGGGAAAGGAGTAAAATAATTTGGAGAAGAATATGTAAATTGGGAAAGAATGGGTGAGGGAGGAAGAAGGGAAGGGAAGGGGGGAATAAGAGATATATTAAGAGGGAGTGAAATAATAATGGGAGTTGGAAAAAAATTAAATATTTCGATAATTTTTCAAACATTTACTCATTTATCGTCATTTAAATTGCCTTTTCTTTTAAAAATTAAAAAAAAATTTTTTTTAATTGCCTATATACCTTTAAGTAAATTTATTTAAATTAGCACTTTTAACTTTAAACAAAAGATTTTCTTTAAAGAAAAAAGGAAATGCCCTTTCCTTTCCCCTTTATCTACGTTTAACCACTAACAACAATTCCCCCCTTCCCTCCTCCTTTTTCTTTTCTTTACACATTTCATCGAACCATAAAATCTCCCAAGGGATAAACAAAAAATGCTAATTTACGTTTTTAAAGGAAAGAAGAAGACATCGTTTGAAATGCTGAGGAGAGGTGGGGTGTCGGAAAAGGAAAAAGCTGTCGGGAATCGGTCCTGCAGAAATGTCGGAAATCGGAAGTAAAAAGACGGAAAGCGGAAATTGAAAGAAAATCCAAAAAATTTTCCCATACTGCGCTATAAATTTAAATTTTGGATTAATTATTTTTTAAATGTGAAAGTATGTACAATGTACTAGTAAGAGGTCAAAAATTGTTTTATACAAGGTGGTTGGGATTTTTTGAGAAGAGATTGGTGAAATCAGTATGACAATGGTATGACAATCTACTACGCTTCTAATTCAATCTCATTAAAAAATCTTTTATTTACTCTGACCCCGAGGCAAAAACTTAAAAATTTTTAATAAAGTTAGATAAAAAAACAGAAAATTTTGAAAGAACGGAATATTGCAACAAAAGATATTTCGAATATTATTTTTTCAATAAAAAACATATTATAGGTAATCTAAAAAATTTCTAACTTATTTAATTTCATTGTTAACAAAATATCACAAAAAAATTAATTTTTTTTGCGTTTCTAAAACCAACTTTTGGCGCACACCCTCAAAATTATTTAAATGCCTGTCAACAATTTTAAAGGTGAAAAAATGCCAATAAAAAGTACAAAAAGTTTAGATTTACGTGAGTCACATGCCGTAAACGAAAGATTATATTCCCATCATTTAAAATAAATTTTATACTTTTAAATACGTATTTAAAAATTAAAAAAAAATTGTTTACAACATTGAAAGGTTAATTAATAAATTTTGAGAAAATTAAAAGAAAAAAAATTTTTTTTTCAAAAAATTTATTCACAAAAAAAAGTTTTTCTTAGAAATAAATACGTGATAATAAAATAAATTTATTCTTTTATTTTATAAAAATATTAACGTAACGCTAAGTTTGTTTTCTTAAAAATTCTTTAAAATTTAGCTTTTTTATGAGAAAATAAATTTTAAAAAGCAATACATTGTTGAGCTAAATATTTAAAATTCTAAGAAATGAGGTTTTACGAAACAACCTGCTACCCCTATAAATAAAAACAATTCTTTCAACAAAGAAAAAATTAAAATGTGTTGGTAAACCAGACTTTTTAAATTAAAAAAAAAGAAAAAAAATATAAACAGACATTTTATAATTTATTAATATTTAAATATTTAATGTAGTTTTGGGCAATTTTAAAAAATCGAAATTATACAAAAAAAAACATAAAAATCAGGCATTTGTGAGAATAAAAAAAAGAAAAAATGTTTTAGATTCCCCGGTTCTTATTTATTACCCTAATGTGTTTTGTCTTCCAAAAAGTCTCCTCTAATAAGAGGAATTGTTACTTTAGCAGCCCAAGGTGATTAACCTATAAAATTCATTTTATGGAAGTATCCGAGTAGCTTTAAATTATTTTATTGAATAACCCAAGTTTTAATATGAGTTAACATTAAAATTTAAAATTCGTAAAACTTGAAAAAAATTTAAATTCTGTCCGGAAATAAATGAATTCAGAAGGATAGCTTAAATGAAATTTAGGGTCTCTGAATTTTAAAAAAAACTTAAAAACAAAAATAAATGTGTGGAACTATTTAAAGGTAAACATTTCCAAATTTTATTATCCTCACAAAAAATTTTTTAAAAAATCTAAAAATTGTCTAGACAAATACTAAAGGAAAAGAGAAGTGTGTAAAATATAATCTCACAAAAATATGACACAAATAAATTTAATTTTCAAAGGAGCAATTCAAAAAATTTAACTAAAAAAATTTAAATTGTTTTTATTGTTTACTTGCACTTTTTAACTTTAAAAAGTATGTGCTTGGGAAAAATTGAGTGAGTTTATAATGTTGGCCACACAAGGAGAGAAAACTGTTCCCCTCCCCCCTCCTTATTTTAGTAGAATTTTAAAAGAAGTTTCCGTTAAATATAACAATTATTTTCTCGAATAATTAGCTTGGAAAGAGCAATTAAAGGAAAAGGGAAAATAAAAAAAAGTTTTGTTTTTAGGTAAATAATTATCTTAAACTTTATTATTAAAAAATACCAGATTTGCGATAAAAATCCATCGAGTTATTAAAGGAATACCCCAGTCCTTTCTTGATAAAAATTTGTACTTATCCCGTCCCCTTGTTTATTTCCCTGACTATACTTTCATTTAGAAAATTCCAAACTTTTTTCCCTCAATGTGCCCTCCTTAAAGCATAAAGGCATATCACTTAATGGGCAATTTTTTTTGATATCTGGTCCTTTTTATCACCTAACAGGATTACCTTTATACAAACAGCATGGCTAAAGACTAAGTAAGACTAAAGACCATTTTATTTTTCAGAAAAAAACAATTTCTTAGTCACTCCAGTCACTAATAATTTAAAAAAGAAAAAAATGAGTAAAATGAGAATTTGGAAATTTTGGAAAATAAATTTACAAAAATTTCTTCTAATTTTTACAAAAAAATTATTTTTTTCTTTGGGAAGTGTTTTTCTCTTTTTAGATTCTTTTAATTTTTTTAAAAACCCGTTTTTGAGTGTTTTTCAAGCCTGAATTTTATTATTATTAAATAAAGGTAATATAGAAGATGCTGTTGATGTTGAAGGTTGTTGTAAAGCTAAAAGATATTCTTTTTCTTCTTTTTCAATTTCTTCTTTATTATTTTTATTAAATTCTGTTAAATTTACATAAATAATTTGTTGCTTTTCTTCTTCTTCTAAAATTTCATCTACTAAAGGAAATTCCGGAAGAGAATGAAAAGAAGCTGAACGGCGAAGATTTGAATTATTTGATGGATGGTGGGAAGAAGACCAAAATGTTGGGGGAGGTTGTTCTTCACCCAATACTTCTCTAATTGCTGCTTCCTAAAAGAGAGAGGAGTAATTTTTTAAAGAAAAATGTTTTTTAAAAAAAGAAAGTTGGGGATTTAATCTGTTGAATTACAAACTTTTTATTCTAAATATGCTTATAAATATTGTGCACAATCGGGGAATGAGAATAGAAATTCCCCAAAAAAATTCTTTGATTTGCGACGAAATATTAGACAATTAATATTTTAATTTCAATTTAATTCCAAAATTCATTGAATGAGAGATGGAATAAAACCATCTTGGAAAGAACCTGATTACAGACGCAACTGCTGTGCCCGGGATGTCCTGGTATGGTTCGATTCAGCTCATCGAGACACATCGAACCATACCGATAATTCCCGGATTCGATACTTTTGAACGAAGTTATAGCTCGGCGGTAAGTTGGCCTCGCGGTACCATGCTGTGCCACCATTCAATCCAGCGATAGGTTATTTATTAATTTTTTCTGTAAGTGCGACACAACTAGATAAAAAGCAAAGTAATCGTCTTGTTAACCCATTCAATCCACCACTAAATATAGTGAGGGGAATACGTAGCAATAGCCGTTAGAAGGACAAAGGTTCAATTCCTTCCTAGTTGTATTAATAAAATTCCCCCCATTTTCTTTACCTTTCTACTAATAATATCAACATTAGTTTCTGTCCCAATAGCTTCCAACAATTTATTTACATAACGTTGTTTTACTTTGTATTGATTTAATATTTTTAAACGTTGTTCTAAAGTAAAGGTTCTTACTGCATTTACACTCTTTTCATAACTTTCCCATAAATGTTCAACTCTTTTATGGCCAAATTCACGAAGACGGGATATCTAAAGAAATTTAATTTATTTAAAAATTAATTTGCAGACAATTTTTGCGGACAATTATTTTCAACCGTGATTAGCGAAATAAAATTATGGGGGAGATAGGATAAAATGAATGAGAATGGGTAAAGATGGGGCTGTGAATTTACAAGGGAACCTTCCGAACTGTCAGTAAAAATTTTTTAAATTATATCGTGTAGAGCATGGACGATAACCTATTAGAAATTTTTGGCTCCGACCCCCAAATCGAAAAGTTAAAGGGCTTCAAAGTTTTCGACATTTGAAGCGGTGAGTCTCCCTCATACTCGGAAATTGGTCATCGAAAAGTTAAAAATTATAAATAGAACTAAAAATCGCCAAACACGAAATTTTGGAACCAGTTTCTAAATTACAATTTGAAAAAACCTGTTGATAATAACCATCCAAGTGTTGTTGAACATTCTCCTTTTGGGCTTGTCTATAATCTCGAAAACGCTCGGAAGACTCCAAATAAGAGTTACGAATTGTTTCGACTTGATTGTGGTAATTTTCTCGAAAAGTTGACATTCTCCGACTTGAAATTAAAAAAAACAAATATTTTCTTTTAAAATTAAAAAAATACTTGTAGCCTTCATGTAGCGATTCCATATGTTTTTGTCTATACTTTTCCATAGCAACAAGCATTGCTCTGACACGGCTCAAACGTTCTACAAAAATAAAAATTTTTTTAAAATTTTTGGATATATTAGAAAAGAAAAACTCTAAGAGACCTCCTCCCAGACCAGTACATTCTTAAATTTTACCATCAAAAAAGTTAACGTAGAAAGCACTGACATGGAAAATAAAAAAACTCTAACAAAAAATTGTCCTAGGTTTTTTAAGAACATGTAAAAAAATAAAAAGTCCAAAAAATTCAAGCGAAAGATATAAATAAAACAAAAATTAATTCAATAATTTAAAAAATAAACAAATTAAATTTATTTATTAATTAGGAGATAAAAAGAAAGACACAAAATGAAGTATAAATAAATTAAATAATTATAAGTATTAATTATAGTGTGAGATAAAGGATTGGATGAGAACAAGAAAAAGATTTTAAAAAATATCCAATCCTTAATAAGTTACATCAAAAGAATTATAAGACTTTTCTTTTGCCCCTTTCTTCCTAAGCTCACTTCTTTCCAAAGATCGGACACGATTCAAACGTTCTAAAAAGAACAAAATAAAAACTCAAAACCTTGACTTTAATATAACCCTACCCTCTCAAAATTAAACTTTTAGATGATTGAAAAAATAAAAAAAAATTGTCAAATATGATCAAAAATAGAAAAATAGGAAGAAAAAATCTTTGAAAAAATTTAAGCAAAAAATAAAAAACAAAAACATTTTCAAGTAACCTTCTATTTAAATAAAAAAAACTCCCCCCCCCCCACAACTTCTTAAATAATAATTTAAACCCAAACCTGTCCTTTTAATCCAACTCAAAACACTCCAACGAATCAAAATCCAAAAAATATTTAAAAGAAAAGAAGCAACACAGAAAATCAAAGCAAATATACACGAACCATAAAAAAGTGAAAAAGGTTCGGGTGCGTACCAAAAAGAGAAGTCTAGTCGAAGAAGGATTGAATTTCTTGTTTGGTTTCCATTTAAAAATTTTGAAAGACATTCATATCTTTTTAAAAATTAAATTAAAAAAAAGTTTTATAAAAGAAAACCTTTCAACAAGTTCCCTACGAACATTATGAATTATTAAACTTCCATTATCTGCTATTTGGTAAGCCCCATCCTTTGTCCAGTTTGTATGTACATGTCTAAATATAAATTAGGTAAGTATCAAGAAATAAAAAAAACATTTTAGGATCTGACACCAAAATGGATGAAAAGGGAAAAATATTGGAAGAAGACGATGATCGAAAAAATTTTTCCGTTTACAATTTTCACAAATCCTCAGAAATTTTCGCTTGCAGCGCTAAAAATACAAAAGCCAAAAGTTAGGCGTATATCAATTTTAGCCGCCCTAAATCTCCGTCTGGCACTTGTGATATAATAAGATCAGTGTGAAACGTGCCTAAGGGAGAATCCAAGGACGGAATAGAAGTGGATTAAAGCTGAGAAAGGAACAACGGGCCGGAAAAATTTTTATGTTTAAAATAGAATACAAACCTTGAAGTAGCATTAAAAGCTCCAATATAAACTCCACCAATTCGCTTATACCACCATTCAATTAATTCCAAATCCGTTCCATTTGAAGAATTACAAGGAAGAAGGGCATCTTCGAGAAGTCTTTGCCTAACTATTTGGGGTAAATTATTTGTTGTTGCTGTTAAATTTTTCTTCTCATTTTGTTGGGAAAATACAAAAACATCCAAACATAGTAGAGACATAACCAAATTTAAATAGCTCCCAAACATTGAACTAAAAAAATTTTAGAGAAGGAAAATAATAAAATAGGTAAATTGAATCAAGTTTAGAAGAACTTTAAAAAATATGAAAAAATCTTTTGTGGATAAGGGAAATAAAATTTTATTTTAAGTTAAAAAAATAAATTAAAATATATTGAAATGTAAACAAATGACGTGCAAAATTTATGAACACTGGCTAAAATTTTTTCAAACCCGTAAAGTCCGTTCCAAAATAGGTTGACACCCCCTAATTTTTCCGATAAGTCAACTTAGGTTTGTCCAATTTTTATAATTTCTTTAAATATTGATTTAGCAGCAAAAATTACCCTATTTTACAAAAAATTTTAGAAAAGCAAAAATTTTAACAAAAGTTATGAAAAATTTTCAGAAAATGAGGTGTTCCAAAATACATTGAACAGTTTGTAAAACCTAATAAAAAAGCCCTTAAGCAATTACTAAAAATGAAATAAAAAATTCTATGAACATTTCTATTGATATTGAGTTAAAAAGAAAAAAGAACGAAGTCTATAACTGTTTTCTTCATCGAGATCTCAAATCTCGAAAATCAACGGGAAACCGGGGTACAGTACTTCAAAAAATATTTTAACCCCTTTAGGGCATATATAAAAATTTTCTTTTAGGCCTATCTGAAAGCCCATAAAATTTGCTATAAAATAGTCCTGGCCTTAGTGTTTCTAAAATATATCTGTTTGAAGTATGCCCACTTAATGCTCAAAACCCTCCAAAATACCCCAAAAATGATCACTTAATGATTCCACGAACAATATCTCCATGTGTTCTTTATTGTGAAATTTAAGCTTGCTCTATTTTGTAGCAAATTTTATGGGCTTTCAGATAGGCCTAAAAGAAAATTTTTATATATGCCCTAAAGGGGTTAAAATATTTTTTGAAGTACTGTACCCCGGTTTCCCGTTGATTTTCGAGATTTGAGATCTCGATGAAGAAAACAGTTATAGACTTCGTTCTTTTTTCTTTTTAACTCAATATCAATAGAAATGTTCATAGAATTTTTTATTTCATTTTTAGTAATTGCTTAAGGGCTTTTTTATTAGGTTTTACAAACTGTTCAATGTATTTTGGAACACCTCATTTTCTGAAAATTTTTCATAACTTTTGTTAAAATTTTTGCTTTTCTAAAATTTTTTGTAAAATAGGGTAATTTTTGCTGCTGAATCAATATTTAAAGAAATTATAAAAATTGGACAAACCTAAGTTGACTTATCGGAAAAATTAGGGGGTGTCAACCTATTTTGGAACAGACTTTATAGCTCGTGAAGTCTCTAAGTTATCATAAGTCTTATTTTTTGGGAAATAAAAAATAAAAATTATATTCATAAGAAAGCATACTTTTAAGGACTTTACGAGTTATACGGGTTTGAAAAAATTTTAGCCAGTTTCATAAACTTTTGCGCCTCAATGTCAAAAAATTTTTAAACCAAAAATATTTTTAAATTGAAAGACAAAAAAATTTTCGAGTCAAAATACTTTAAAATATCCAATAAATTAAATTTTCTCTACTTTACAGCCACTCACTCTTGCTGATCAGGGCTCCACTAAATTAGAAAATCATAGCAAAATCAAAAAGAAAAAATATAAACAAATGTAAAGTTTGCATTGCCGTTATGTGTGGTTAAATTTCAATTTATACTATTAGGATTTTTCTTGACCATTCCTTTTTCTTCTCATTGTCAAGAAACATTGGTCAGATCTTTCCCCTAATTTTAAACCAGATACCTTTTCATTTATTATTTTATACCAAAGCCCGGACTGTGAGGGGCGTACTAAAATCGCATTAGCCTGACACGGTTTATTGACGAATGAGAAGGAAAGAGGAGCGTTCCCAAAAATGTTTAGAGTAGCGTAATGGGGAATTTAAAGGAAAATTATTAAAAACTATTTGACTCTTATGCAAACTTTACATGTGCTACAAGCCTACCACCACAACAAGACTATCCTGTTCTCCATCAGCGTTTTGGCATAAAGCCTATAAATAATTTTAATTAAATATTAATTTGCAGGAGACCCCAACAATATACAAAAATTAACCTTTAGCCTAATTCGTGAACCCAACGTAAAAGTTTTACGAGATCTTTTAGCACGGCGCCCAAAAAATTCCATTCGATTATTTACAGCAACTTTAGTTGTTTTACTAGATTTATCAGCACTAATATGTTGACAAATTTGGTGAGATTGGCAAATATCAACCCCAGGCTTTAATAAAGATGCATTTTCACACTCTTCACATATAGGCTGGAAATAATTGACTTTTTAGAAAATCTTTGAATATTTTGTTTTTTTATAAACACCGCCGTTTAAAAACGTTTAACAGTAAATTTCTTAAAAATTTTGGATAAATCTTTGCAGAATCTATTGCGGCTCCCTCTCCCACGTCACCTTACTTCATATTTCAACAAAACTCGAGCCGAGAACTCGTAATAGATTCCACTTGATTTTAAAATAAAATTACTTTAAAACTTATAACGTTTCCGTCTCTTGTGGCCGTTCGCCGGAATTTATCAGGACGTTCACTTTCTGAAACCGCGACAGCCAAAGGCTTGTCAATATATGAAGGCGGAGTATCTCTTCTGAAGATAGTAATTGCACCCGACGGTCCAGATATCAACTTTAAATGTAAAAAATTTCTTTGATTTTAAAAAATCCTACCCAATCAACACGTTTCCCAACACGTAACTCAATGCGGGTTAACAATTCGCGTAAAGACACTGGACCATAAATGTGCCATACTCGTTTTGAAGGAATATCCGAAGAAGGCAAATCCGAGCTTGGAGTGTTGCTCTGAACTTGATCTCCCATTTAAAATTTTTAAAGCTTGATCAAATCTAGAAAATAAGAATTATGGAAATTAGTCGTTCAGTATTAAATCGGGAATCGAAAAATCAAAAATACAAACTCATTAAAATTAGAAAATAAAACGACTCCCGATTCACTGCTTACTCTTTTGCCACCCTTAAAATAATTGAGGAAAATCCTTTTAATATAATTGACAAAATTTTAATACAAAGTCAAATCGAATATTTAAACTTTACTAGAAAATATATCGAAAAGATTGACGTCTATTTGTTCAAATACAACAATCTAGGAATTTTTGAACGATCGGAGTAAATATGAAAAACTTTAAATATTCAAATAGACGTTAAATGATTACAATATTTGAGGAAATTTGACGATACACTTTAATATTATTCCAAGCTTATTGCGGGCATCTCGATTCCTCTAGGCGGTTGTTCAATCGACAGAAAAATAATGGAGATAAAGGGTTAAATGACGATTTTGGTGGGCACACGAAAAAGTCCGCAATAAATTTGGAATAACAGAAAAATATAAAGGAAATGTTCAATTTAAACCTTAAAATGGTGGTGGTTCAATTTACTTAATAAAGGTTCATCATTTAAATAATATCAATAAAGACAAGAGATTCATCCATCTATTCAACTCAAGCACGTTCGCCACGAATCCGACGAGCCAATTGAATATCTTAAAATTTAAGAAATAATTCCAAGTTCAATTTATTAAAAAATAACCTTTTGGCATAATAGTGACACGCTTAGCGTGAATAGCACACAAGTTGGTGTCCTCGAAAAGTCCGACCAAATAAGCCTCTGATGCTTCCTGAATTTAAATAATTAAAAAACTAGAAAGGAAATTGGGGATAATGTAAACGAGGTGATATTATTACCCCTTTCCACAAACGAATTGTAAGAATAAGGTTTAAAATAAAATCCTGTTTAATAGTGTTCTCCTCTCCCCGATTTTTAAACTTAGGACAGATCTAAATGGGTCTTTGAACAAATCCTCATTATGTTGTGAATTTATGAAAATCAGAGGATCCAAAGAAGCTACAAAGAATATAGCTGGTAAGAAACCGATCTTGTTGTGGGTTACGAATGGAGGGCTGCCGCGAGTGGACTTGTATGGACTCTTTGTAGCTTCATTGGGTCCTTCGATTTTCATAAGAATAAAGTTTAAAAATGACGCAACCATACACACTAATAGGAATTAATCAAACCCCAGCCGGCCTAAACTAAATAAAATTAAACCTGAAGAGCTCCGATAGCAGCACTCTGAAAACGAAGATCGGTCTTGAAGTCCTGCGCAATCTCTCGAACAAGGCGTTGGAATGGTAGCTTACGAATTAAAAGTTCTGTGCTTTTCTGGTATCGGCGAATTTCACGAAGGGCAACAGTCCCTTTAAAATAAGTTTAGAAAACAAAAATTTTTGAAGAAAATAACCTGGACGGTAACGATGAGGTTTCTTGACACCTCCAGTTGAAGGCGCAGATTTGCGAGCAGCTTTGGTAGCAAGTTGTTTACGTGGAGCTTTTCCTCCAGTTGATTTACGTGCCGTTTGTTTGGTACGAGCCATTTTAGAAGACAAATAAGGCTTTCAAATAAGAAATATATAAAGACTTGCTAACTGAAAACAAATTTTAAAAGAAAATATCAGAGATTCAATAAAGAAATAAAAATAATTCTCGCATAAAAATAATTTAAAAAAATTAAAAGCCAAGCGAGTTAATTAAAATTATCGATTTTATGTCGTGGGAAAATCTATTTAAGGAAAGCACATGTAAAACACTACTAAAAGAGAGCTCTCTCTAAAACCCCAAAAACAATCTTCCCTAACAACATGAATCGACATTAATGGCGTCAAAACATAAAAGTCTAACCGTCTGTCGTCTCTTTTATTTAATATTGTCTATCGCTGCCTCAAAAGCTTTTCCTAGTCAAATTTAAAAAGAGCTTAAAAATATTTAGGAAAGTATTTCAAAAATAAAAATTCTCAGTGTCTAAAAATTTTAAAACGAAGAAAAAAGAAAATAATAAAAAAATCTTGGGAAATTGAATAAATTTAATAATTAGCCGAAAAACACTTAAATAAACAAATTAAAAATTGTTCCAACCTCAAGAACAAATTTCGTAAATGGAGCAAAGGAAAACAAAAATAGTGCAATAAAATTCGAAATTATTCCATTTTAGCATATTCTTGGCTATCCGTTTGAGAACAAAATATCGATTTGTTAAAATCTCGGCACGGCTAAAAAGGGGTTAAAACATCGAAAAATTTATTGCTCACGCATCTTTTATCAGTTATCTATTACAGATTTCAGACTTTTTATTCTAAAAATATTTTTTAAAAATAATTTTATTAAAAAATTTGAATTTTAGTAATTTTCTTTTAATATTTTTAATTGTATATTAGGCTGCGCTTGGTTTCGTCCCCTTTTGTTTCGTCCCCCTTTTGTTCAGGGGGACGAACCCATAGTGGGACGAAACCAAAGCGCGCCATATATTATATCCCTTTTAAAAAATTTTTTTTTAATTTTAAATTAAGGCTAACTATTTTAACACCAAAAATTAACACACAAAAATGGCTTTGACTTATTGTGGAGACAAGGCAGGAATGGCTTCTCTCGATATGAATCGAATCAAAAGAATAATTGCGGATAATACTGGACAGGACTTTCAACATCATGAAAGACAAGTCGAAAAACAGGTTGAAGAACGTATTAAGAATAAATGTGAAATGCTTTCATATGCAACTAATGAGCAATTAAAAAGGCTGGAAGAAGAGGTTTTGACTTTAAATTTTATAATTTCTTATAAATTGGGGGTCTCTTTGGAGTTTCTGGGTCTGTGGTTGATCATTTTTCTTTGGTTATTTTATAGCTTACTTGGTATCCTCTTATCAGTAATCCTGGATACTTTAGGTTATTGTCTATTATTTTTTATTTTCCAAAATTGTGTTTGTTATGGAGTTTCTCCAATGAATAGTCATGTTTGTATTTTTCTTAGGATCGAGGGGCTCGAATTTCACCAGCGAAAATTAGTTCTTTTTTACCCTGTTGAAAAATAGAAATTTTTAAACTCATTCTTTGGGAAACTTTTTTTTGAATACTTTCTCCCTTTTCCAAATTATATTTTCGAATTGGCAAAGAAGCATTTATTGTCTATATTTTTTTTATTCTGTTTTTTTTTCAAAGGCCGACAGTGTAGCTATCAAAATGGAAGAACATCGCTCCATAAATAGATTTTGGGTTCATATAGATATGGATGCTTTTTATGCTTCTGTAGAATGTCGCGACAATCCAGAATTAAGGACTGTTCCAATGGCTGTAGGTGGTGATGCTATGTTGGTATGTGGATTTTTTTGATTCGGGTTGGTGTTAGTTATAGCAAGAAAAGGTTTGATTTGGGGTTAGTGCTTGGAATCCGATTAAGGGAAGGGATCTAATTTTCTGGGTAATTACTATTCGGTTCGTATGCCCCTCTTTTTTTGACCATTTTTTCATTTTTCCTCCCGTTTTCTTTCTTCCCTTTCTCCCTTATTTTTCATTTTTGGTACAAAAAGAAGCTTGTAAAGCAGAGGAGACTTTTTTCTTTTTATATCTTTAAAATCCAAAAAAGTTTTTAATTTCTTCAAAAAACAGGCAACTTCAAACTATTTGGCACGCAAATTCGGTGTAAGATCAGCAATGCCAGGATTTATTGCCAAAAAATTATGTCCAGACCTTGTAATTGTTCCTTGCGATATGCACAAATACATTCGGGAAAGTAATATTGTAAGAAGTATATTTCAATATTATGACCCAAATATGTTTATGGGAGGCTTGGATGAGGCCTATTTGGATTTGACTGATTTTGTTGGGCAAAGAATATTTCCAGGTTTTTAACGTTTTTTTTCGAATTTTTAATGAGCGTTGTTGTTTGAATTTTTAGTTGGATCTCAAAAATTTTTTACATCCAGTATTCGATAAACCTTAATTTAGGACGTTTCTTAGGTTTTATCCACTGCTTAGGCGTCACTCTTTATTTAAGGCCCCTTATTATAGGTCACGGTTCTCCAACTCCAAAGTTATCTTATAATGTGTTCCACAAAAGAATAGATTATTTGAGCAAATTTCGGCAAAATAATCAACAAAATTTTGTGGCTAGTCTGCAACTTTTATCTTTTACAGAAAAATCCATAGTAATTTGGGGATTACCCCTAAATATCACCCCCCTAAATATCACCACCCAAAATATCACTTGACCCTAATCACTTGACCATAAAATAAAAATAGCTTTAGATCTAAAAAACCTAAGGCGACAAAGGTGGATTGACTTGTAGTGCTGGTAATTTTTTATTCTTAAGTGGTTTTTTAGAAGTTTACGGTGAGGTGGATGAGGATAATAGTTCGAATCAACGATATTTTAGGTGATGATATTTTGGGTCATTTGATATTTTGGGTGGTGATATTTAGGGTCAAGTGATATTTAGGGTGGTGATATTTAGGGGGGTGATATTTAGGGGTGAAGTCAGTAATTTGTCCAAAAATTTTTTTAATTTTAGTAAAATGCAAAAGAATTCGTTATACTGGTGATTGTATTTGCAGACTTCCTTTAATTCCTTCTAATAATCAAAATATTTCTGAAGATGCGGAACGTGTTGTAATAATTTGTAATCGTTGCAACAAGGAAAGAATTGCAATAATTGATTATATTGTTTTTGGTACTGGATTGGATGATATAGTAAATCAAATACGTTTTGAAGTTGAACAATTGACTGGATTGACTTGTAGTGCTGGTAATTTTTTTTTGAAATTGATTTTTTGGGTTTATAGTCTAAATGGGTCGTTACAAATAATTTTTAAAACAAATTCGAATTATTTCTTCACCAATATATTTAAATTCCTTTTTTAGTCATGGACAGAACTCTTTCTAAAACGGACAACCCTACTAGGGGACATGCTCAAAAAGGCGCACGGCCATAACGGCGCAAAGCCATAACTCGCTTCAAGATTTCCTAATTTTACCAAATTGAGTATCGAACGATTCAAACATCGAGCTAGGGAGATTGGTACCAAAATTGACATTGGCCAGACATTTTCAGCAGGTTATGGCGTTTTGGGCTGTACCCCCCTACTAGATCAATTTTAAAAAATATTTTCAAGAAAACTTTTTTCTTTAAATTAATTTTTTAAAGGAATAGCAACAAACAAAATGCTTGCCAAGATCTGTACCGATTTAAATAAACCAAATGGCCAATTTTATTTGGAAGCTGATCGTTACAAAATTGTTGATTTTATGAATTCTCTAAAAATTCGAAAAGTTCCAGGAATTGGGCCAAAATGTGAGGCTGTTTTAAAATCTATTGGAGTGGAAAAATGTTCAGATTTATTTGAAAAAAGAGCAAAAATACGTTATATATTTACTAATCTACATTCTGAATGGCTTTTGAAAGTTTCTTTGGGTTTGGATGCTTGGGAAATTGATAAAGGTTTGAAGAGTTTTTTATGATTTTGATTTTAAGGGTAAATCCAAAGTTTGCATTTTTAGGGGGAGATATTAAATTTAATTACATGTTTTTATTACAATTGAGCGATTTTCCTCCATTTTAGCACTGCAATCGAAAATAGAAAATTTTGGATTTTTTAACACTTATTTTTCGTTTATCTGAATACAAGTAATAAATGTTGGGAGTTGGTGCATTGTAGGCTAGGATAACTAACGTGAGAGTGAAGGATACGTTCCTTTATTTAGCATTAAAAAATTAGGAGATGTATTGTGTTAAAATTTTCTAGCTAAAATATTTTCTAATTAAATTAATTTCAGTAAGTAATCAAAAAAGTGCCGGCATTGGAAGAAGTTTTACTCCAAAACAAAATTTTACGGAACTCTGTCAAATCCTTTACAAGCTTTGTCGGAAACTTATTAAATCATTGCCTTCTTCTAGAATTGTTGGTGGACGTTCAGCTACATTATCTGTAAGGAGAAAAATATTTTTTTGCTAATATTAAGGATATTTTAATTTTTTACTCATAAATTAATAGAATATTTTTTTAAAATCAATACTCACAAAATGTGCATTGAAATATGCAAAATTTCCTATTTTATGGCAGGCTTCGATATATTTGATTTTCTTAAACTTTTTAACCTTGATAAGGGGAGATAAAATAGCCTCAGTAAGGCATCGATTCTGCGATCTTTTGACAGCTGGGCGCTTTCGCTCGCTACGTAAAAATGCTCTACCGATCGAGGTACCGGGGCACTGCTTTTGGCTCTTAAAAATCCTCGCCTAGTTATCGTTTTATATGCATTTGGATATCACTTTTTAACTTTTAAAATTATTTTTCTTCAAAAATATTCAAAAAAATTTTTTTATTAAGATAAAATTTGCAACATTTGAATACATTACAAGATGTAAATCAGTTGATTTTGTTATTCAAAATGTTGAAATGCTTTACCCAATTGTTGAGGGTCTTTTAAAGAAAGAATTGGTTGGAAGACATGATGCGGTAATTAAAAAAATAAATTTTTAATAATTAAAAAAAATTCTAAAAAAAGATTCGTTTATTGGGTGTTCGCCTTTCTGATCTTATTTTTGATGGATTTAATTTTGATGAAGAAAATGGAGGAGAGGAAGAGGAAGAAGAGTTACAACAAGGGGTGTCAAATTATTTAATTAAATTTTAGGGACTGGATTTTTTTGTTTAAATCCGGTCCCAATCTTTTATCAGGCTTTGCCAGATTTTTTTTTGAATTTTTGATTTTTAAACATTTTTAATTTCGATCTCGATAAATTATTGATATTTACTTCGACTTTTTATTATTTTTTTAATAATTAGGATAGTATAAGAAGCTTTTTATTTTTCCAAATATCTGATAAAGCCTGATCGCTTGGGGGGGGGGGTTTCCTATGGGGTAGGAAAATTTTTCTTTCGTGACGGAGGTCGAGGATGGGGAAAAATTTTTTACAGGGAAATTTCGGTGATAAAAATTTCGTTTTTTGTGCCGCAGGCACAAATTTCTGGAGACTTTCGGAGACGGGGAGCTTTTTCCTGTTCAAGCTTTCTATTTAACTCCGCTATTATTTTTGTGAGCTTAGAAAAATATTTGAATAGTTATAACCTGAAATTCAATTTAAGAAGGAAATATTAAAAGAAAACAAAAACAATTAACAACAACAACAACAATTTTACAACAAAATTTACATAAATTTATTAAACCAATTAAATTACATAATAATTTACCCATTTTGGATGAAGTAGGTAATGAAAAAATTGAAACAATAAGTAATGAATCTGAAGAAGATGAATTAAATGATGATAGTATTGTTGTAATTTCTTCATGTGGAGATGGAGCTAATGGTGAGGGGGGGGGGGGTGGAATTATATATATTTTGGATATATTCGCTGGAATTTATGGTTACCTGGACTCTCAGGATTTTTGAGTGTCTTGTTCAAACATCCCCACTTCCGTCCCTTCATTTCTCAATTGTTTTTTTGTCTTGTCAAAATTTCTATTCCGAATTCACTATAAAAATAAGTCTTAGTTCCGGCAAAATTATTTTCGGATTAATTTTCTTGGGGAAATTCAGTCTCTAAAAGAAAATCCCTTTAATTAGTTTCTACCCCAATACCCTTTCCTTTTTGAAAATATGAAAGATTTTTCTACAAAAATATTTCTTTTTGGATAGAAATTTTTTAAAATTTATTTTTTCCTCAGTTTCTGTACAAGTTGACGCAATTTTGGATGATACTCCATTTAACGAACTACTCGAAGATGATGAAGATATAATTATTCTTTATGTCCAAAACAATTCCCAAAACAACAAAAATAATAAAAGAAAAGAAGAACAACAATTAAAAACAACAAAAAATTCGAGAAAATCAAAAAATAATTCCCTAACAAAAATTAGAAATTTACACGTTTATTTCCCTACAGTTAGACAACAACAAACTAGTAAACACAAGAACTAATAAATGTTATAGTAAACCTCGTTATAAAATACACCCTCTTAGAGATGAATAAATCAATCTTGTCTTAAATAGAGGGGGTCGATTAGGCAGTTCCTAGTAGTAGTGTTCGGCACGGTTCGGTACTTACATAGTAATGGCGCTTTTTCGAGATTCGGTATTGGTTCCTGTCTAACAAAATTAACAAAGAGATGTAGTTAATATTGAGTAGAGCCCGGACCGAAACGAAATCTCGGTCAAAGTTATCGAGATTTTTTGAGATCTCGTTTCTCGTACGGCCCTACCAGTCCGGGCTCTAATATTGAGTGTATCGTATAGCGAGGTTTAACCGTACTAATCTTTTTCTAAATTTTGTTTGTAAATAAATTTGTAGATTTTATTTTAAAAATTAATGTTGTGTGCAAAAAGACTAAAAAGCCAAAATAAATAGGAGTTGGAAAACCTCGATTTTCACATACATCCATGAGGAAATTATAAATTTTAGAGTTATGTATTCTGTAAGCAGCTTCCCGCATCCTTTTGGTCAACCATATATTGTGCTATAAATTATGAGTTAAATTTGGGTGCCTGTAAAATCGAGGTTTTTGTTCTATATTTAATTTAAAATTCATCATGTTTTCCATTTTTAACTTTCTTTCCATAAACTCCATTAATTAAATTAAATTCTTGGTGTGTTTCTGTTAATTTATGCCAAAAATGTAATCTTTCCCATTCAGTATTATAAACATTTTCTTTAATTAAAGGATTAATTCCGTTAATAAATAAATGTCGAGAAGGGTCATTTTTTGTTGCTTTATTCCAATTAATTGTTGTATTTTTTGAAGTTTTTATTTTTGGATTTCTTTAAAAAATAAAAATTAAATTGTTTTTTTGGGGTAGTTAATTGTTAGTTAAATTCTTCCCCCTAACCTATTCTTGACATAGTTTTAAAATTTTTCCCCCCTTAACCTCTTCCTGGTGGCAGTTGATGTACTCTTTGGATGAGCATTAGTGTTTCACTGGAACTGAAATTTTGACCGGAACCGGAACTTCCGGTGAAACTCTAATGTAGAATTTTTGGAAGGAGCCAACGTGTCTAATCGAGTTGCGTCGGATGGCATCGAAATCAACTTGTTATGGCATTTTATTTTTGGTTATAGAATAATTTTGCGGCAACCGACTGCTCCCCAAGGCGTTAAGAGACCCCTCTGAGCTTGAAGAAGGGAAGGAAGGAGCAAAAACAAGTTTGGATTGATATTTGGAAGAAAGCTTTCTAACAGATTACCAAAATTCTATCCCAGTGACAGTTAGTGTACTTTTTGGATACCCATTTTTGTATACCCTGCTCTCTCTGATACTCAAATTTCGATTGCCTACAATTTTATCCGTAAATACCAACTTCCCATTTAATTAAAAGCAAACCCTTTAGTAACAAAATTAACAATAATTCCCCTCAATAAATTAGCTACTTCCTTTGCCTCCTCACTTTTAGGTGCAAACTTTCCAATTCCAAAAATTAAATCATGGTCTAACATATGAAATGCTTCTTTAAATAAATTAATTACTATAATATTTATTTTCTTCAAAATTAATTTATACAATAGTTCCCCCATTGAGTTTATTTTAGAGGGAATATTATAGAGGGAGGATTATTTTAAAAGACGTGATAGATAAATTTTGATATTTTAATTTTATTTTGGGATTTATGTAGGTGACTTTGACTTAAAATAAAAATAATTTTTTTCTCCTCTTTTTCCCTCTCTCAATTCCCACACCTTTTCAGGGTACAGCCCAAGTAGGCGCGCAGCCATAACGGCGCAAAGCCATAACTTGCTTCAAGATATCCGAATTTTAACAAATTTAGTATTAACGTTTCATCTTATCGAGCCAAAGAGGTTGGTAACAAAAATTGATAAGGGCCAGAAAATTTCCAGCAAGTTAGGGCTTGCGCCGTTATGACCGCACGCTTACTTGGGCTTAAGTATAATCCACCTCTTAACGCCACTAATTTACCTCTAATTTCAACCCATTCTGGAAAAAGCGAAGATTCTTTCCAAGCAAATTCATAAAAATAAATTGGCCAATTAAATTCAATTTTAAGTCTTAATTCCCAAAATGCTGGGGCTATATAATGCAAATCACTTAATAACTGTTAAAATTAATTTAAATTAAGTTCCACCCAAAATATCACCACTATTGTCTCGTGGTGATCTTTAGGGTCTAATTTAAAATTAAATTCCTTCTTACCATACTGTATCTTTCCAAAAAGAAATTATTGTCTTTAATTCTATTATTAATTTTATATTCTTTTGTATAAAATGAAATAATCTTTTCTTGAACAATTTTTGCAATTTCTTTTCCAAAATATTTATTTTTGGCAACCATTTCCCTAACAATATGGTTAAAATCATTCTGTCCAAAATATTTAATTCTTTCAATAGGGACAGAAAATTGGGTTACACTGCTATTTTTTGATTGAATTAATGCTTTAAATTGAAAAAAATTAAATAGTTTTAAATAGAAGTGGAACTCATTATAGGATATAAAATTGAGTGCTGACCAATTCTGGAATACCCCCGGATATATAGATCCGATTAGAGCCCAGACCGTACCGTCCTATGACCGTATTTATCGTTTTTATCCGTACTACAGTCGGTAATACTTTGCGGAATACTAGATCCGATACCCTAACAGAAATTTTAGCATATCCAGATCCGCCA
Source organism: Meloidogyne incognita (assembly GCA_036172945.1). Lineage (NCBI taxonomy): Eukaryota > Metazoa > Nematoda > Chromadorea > Rhabditida > Meloidogynidae > Meloidogyne > Meloidogyne incognita. The sequence goes on from JARQAC010000001.1 coordinate 13,254,648, forward strand.
ATCCTTCTCTTGATGTTAATTTCCTTCTTTTGAGGTTTGTTGGGTACATACCGTATTTACTGAAATAGTACGGCCCCCTTTATTAGAACGGCCCCCTCAAATAGTACGGCCCTTTCGATGAGGGTTGAAAAATAGTACGGCCCCCTCAATTAGTACGGCCCCCTTATTAGTACGGCCCCCATTTAAAAATATAAAAAATAAACAAAATTTGATTTTTTAATCATAGTAATTATTCATCGCAATATTTAACTAATTTATTAAATCTTAATATCTATTGGTATAGAAATTGGAGTGCTTAAGAGGATATCTGTGGACTAATGGAGATTTTGTTGTATATCGAAGGATATTGATGGACTTGGAGTGATTTAAGTACGGATGAATTTAAAAGGATTAGGACCCCATAATCCCCATCGTCCTTGATTATGGACATCACCGTCACAAATATGCTTGACCTGATGCACGCGCGGAAGTACTGATTTTAGGGTTCAGCGTACCGGTATTCAGATACCTCGCGATCGGTATTAACCTAAATCGGTATCGGGATTTGAGATAATGATACCGATACCGGCTCAGGATTTAAAAATTGGTATCGGTGTTTTCTAAAAAATTTTAATATGAGCAGACGCTTGCCTCTCTTTAACGCTTGTCTCTCCACAAAACACGAGGTAGACAGATGCGCATGTAGCTTTACAAAATGCTTGATACAGATGTCATTATAGACTGGGTCTTAAATAATTTTTAAGTTCTGCTAATTTTATGTTTGGAACAAGCTTGATTTGGGATAATTTCCGAGCATACTATTTTGGATACTATAAAAAATTTAAACACAAAAAAAGATTCAGATAATTGTGAAAAAGGGTTGAAAAATAGTGCGGCCCCCTTTATTAGAACGGCCCCCTCAAATAGTACGGCCCTTTGGAAGAGGGTTGAAAAATAGTACGGCCGGCCGTACTATTTCAGTAAATACGGTAATTTTTAAAGCGTTACTGTTCAAAGTCTCAGGGTGTTAGTATTAAATCTTAGTTAGTCAGTTAGTCTTTTTAATCATAATAATTCTTACATTTCATCAATTTAATTATTGCTTCACCTTTATTTTATTATTTTTGTGGTAGAACAAAGTCAATTTTAAGTATTCCTCTTATTTATCGGACCCTATACAGTCAAAAATTGGATTGAAGTTATCTTTTAGTGAGGTCTATCCAATTCTTGAAGTATCTTATAATGAGTTCCGATTTTTAAACCCTACTATAAGCCAAAGAATCCATTGTACAATGCCCCATTATTGTTGGCTTTGGAGGTGATTCTTCAATTAAACTAATCAAGTCTTTTAGAAAAAAGTCGTTATCTGATGTTCTTGTTCCAAATTTTGCAAAATTCACGTCAGCTCTAGACGGGCCCTGTCAATTAAACAAAAATATTTTTAAAGATTAAAGCAACAATGTTGAGGTGGAAGTTATTCTTGGGAAACGACTAATAAGCAAGTCAATGCATATAGGCTCTAATATAGTAATAGACAAACACAGATCATTTGTTCTTCATTTAGTTGAGAGTTACCCGAGAGGAAAGTCTCAATCGTCTCTTAGGACAGGACTTTCCCTTTCTAATCCTTCACTGCATGCAATTACCTACACCCTACAGAATTAACTTATCCCTACAATATCCGCTACTTCAAATACAAAACCAACGCCACAAGAAAACTCAGATATAAAGAACCAATAAATAAAAATAAAAAACAAACAATTATCTTCATAGCTTCATGTATTTCCTCAACACTTTTAGAACGTAAACATTCTTTTAATTTTAAAGATTTTGATTTATTCCATTCTTCCTCCTCCTCTTCTAAACAATTTAATTCTTTCCCCAAAATTTTTGTTTCATTAAAAACAAAAATTCCACTCTTTGTTTGTCCAAAAGGAGAGCCACTTAACTGAATTGCTTGTTTAAATAAATTTCTAGAATGAGGGGAAATTGCTAAAGAAGAAACAGCTACAGCACCAGCAGAATAACCAAATAAAGTTATTTTGCTTATATCCCCTCCAAATCTATTAATTTCTTTATTTATCCATTCTAATGAGGATAATAGATCCCATAGACCTAAATTGCCTTTAAAAATAAAAAATTTTTTTTTCAAAATTTTCAAGTAAATTTAAATATGCCTGGAAGTATTTCATCTCCAGTTGAAGCAAAACCTTTTTAATTAAAACATATTAATTTCTTATTTGTAGTAATTAGGGTACTTTATTAATATCCCGCCCCCCACCCCTATTTGAGTCTCAGATTAATTTTCCTTTTTTTCTGTCAATAATTTTTTCCTTCAGAAATTACAGGTAAAGGGCAAGTATTAGGAAGAAAAAAATAGACGGCAACCGTGAAAATGTGTCTGACGGCAAAATTTAACATTTAAAAAGAAGGAAATTTGACCGTTCCGAGGCAGGAAAAATAAAAAGGAAAATTAATCTGAGACTCAAATAGGGGTGGGGGGCGGGATATTAATAAAGTACCGTAATTAGTATGTCTTGATAAAGGAAAGGAAGGGAAAGGAAATGAAGAAGGAAGTAAATGAAGGACGGGCAAGAATTCTAGTTCCATTCCGAACTGTTTCGAAATTTCGATTTTAGAATATTTTTTGTTTCGAAACAGCACTAGTCCTAGTATTATAATTTAAACAATTAAAGGTCTAGTCACTCAAAAGTAAAACCAAACAACTCCCCTTAACCCTAAAATTAGTAGCTAGGTAACTTAAAATCTAGTTTATTTTCAGTTTATTGCTACTATAAATCTGATCAAGTAAATAACTCGCTCAAAAATCTATCAGGGAGACTTTCCAATATCTAGTATCTAGTATATTCATCAAAGTCGGTCTCTAGCAATAACTAACATAAAGGGGGTTTAAAAAATTTTTTGATGGCAACAAAAGTATTCTATCGGGAATTGTCCACAAAATCGAAGAATAACCAAATAAGATAACAATATTTTGTTGTTTTCCTTTATCTCTATAATGTGTTTAAATTTACCTAAAACTCCTAACCGATATTGAACAGTAACAACAACAATATTTTGACTAGCAAAATATTCTCCCAATAATTTATAATTATAATTTCTTGCTGTTCCTACTTCAAAAGCTCCTCCATGAATTATTAATAAAACTGGATAAAGTTGTTCTTTCTAACAAAATTAAATTTTTTTTAATTAAGAATTAATTGAATTACAGTAAATTTACACTATAAAATACCTCATTTGGACTGATTTATTTATAACAAAGTAGGTATCTTAAATAGAAGGTATCGCTTAAGCAAAATTAAAAGTATGTATAGCGGTGCTTTGATAGGAATATAAATCCAGTATTGGTGTGAGTCTAACGGAATCGTGTTAGCCCGGCTAGTCCCTGATATCCTTTATCTCTGCCTACTTTGAAATTTTTTACTTAGGATAAACTCGGACACACCTCGGACATAATAACTTTAAATAGAGGTGTATAGCTGGGCTGGATTTTCTTCTGCTTCCGCCTTCCACTTTTTAAAATTCAAAATTATCCAGCCCTAATATTGTGTCTATTTTCTAATGAAGTTTGACTGTAATTCAAAAATTAAAAAATCTCCTTACATTATCTTCCTCTCTATTTGGAGATATAATATTTAAATACAAACAATCTTCATCAAACAGAACATTTAAATTTAAAATTTCATCACCAATTGGAAGGGCGTGTGGGACACATGCTGGAGAATATTCTTTTGCTGGTTTAATTCCTTCCCATTTTGAAGGGGGTTTGGGTTTCTAAAGAAATAAAATAAATTTTCAAAAATAATTTAAAAATTATTTGTGTTTATAAAACAGTATTTTTAACGCCGCAGGGAAAAATTTTTGTTAATTTTTTGTTTTAAGTAAAACAATCACAAAGGCTTTTTTAACACTTTTACGTGGAGGGGAATTAATAATTGGGCCCTATCTGAAATGAGGTGCGTAATCATATTTTTTTCTCCTTCTTTTCATAAGGTAAAAAGGGTCAGTTTTTCCTTAGTATTTAATTTGTGTTTATTTTTCCTTAAAGAAAAATAACGGAGGAGGATTAATTTTTTTAAATTTTCTTTTCTTTCCGTCTTCGTCCGTGTTTTGTCTGTACGTGTAAGCCTCTGTCCGTGTTCGTCCGTGTTTTGTCTGTTGTCTTCGTCTGTGTTTGTGGACAGAGACAAACACGGAAAGAGACGAACAACGACGACGAAGACGGACCGACGAAACACGTACGAGCACGGACAGAGACGAACACGGACGAAGACGGACAGACAAGAAAATGTAAAAAAATTAATCCTCCTGCATCATTTTTCCTTAAGGAAAAATAAACAAATTAAATACTAAGGAAAAACTGACCCTTTTTACCTTGTGAAAAGAAGGAGAAAAAAATATGATTACGCACCTCATTTCAGATAGGGCCAATAATTGTTAGTAGAGAGTAGATTAAATTCGGGTTAGAATCAAAAATTAGTCTTAATTTAAAAATCCCTGTTTTCAATTAACAGGGTTTGAAGAGCACTGAACTCGGTGATTTTATGCATGGTTAAGCGGAGAGACAATTACCGTAAATCTTCTAATTGAAGCACGTGTGCTTCAAGTTTTTTGATACTCTCGTAGGATGTGCTTCAATTAGAGACCGTGCTCTATTAGAAGATTTACGGTATGTGGCGACAGAAATCTACTAGCCTGTTGCCTTGTCAAGTGATAAACTCTCCATCTAAGCTGTCATAAAATCTGAGTCCATTTCGAACATTCTAATTAAAAGGATGGCTATATTACCCACAGCCAGCATTATATATTGGTTAGTCTACATAATCAAATCCCAAAAAAATTTACTAAAAATTACTTCAAATCTTAAAATTCCAATAGGTTTCTCAGCAAAAGGAATGCCCAGAAAAACATTCACAGACTTTCCATTTTCAAGTTTATAAATAAATCCTTCCAAATTTCCATAACTTGTTTGGATAATAATTGAATTGTTTAGTTTAAAATTTAATAAAATAATTAATAGGAAAAATATTTTTTCAAACATTTTAGGAAAAATCTAAAAATAAAATTTCAACTCAGACTCACTAGCGGAGGTATTTTTTCAGAATTTTGGGTATCTTTCGGTATTATGAATGATTTTTAAGTTTCGGTAATATGGTACGGAATACGGTAAGGTAAAGTTTTGAAGTTGATCGGTATCTGTATTTCCCTAATCGGAATTAAATGGGATCTCTCTATAACGACGACCTCTCTAAATTAAATCGTCAAAATTGTATTTATGTACATAAATATTTTCAAAAATTTAAAACTAAACTAAAATAAATATTAAATTTGAAAACACTTTAATAATAAAAATAAAGCTGTTCAAATAAAAATTAAAATTGATTTTTATTGCAAAATAATCGTTTTATTTTTATAGAAAAAGATAAGAGAAATAAATAAATAAAAATAAATTATTAAAATAATTAATTAATTTTTTAAAAATTAAATTTTTTGGAGTTATTATTAAAACATCTCAGGGCAAAACTATACAGTATTTCTTCTCAATTAATCCCATTGTAGAATTAATATTCACTGATGGATGTTTTCGTGACATGATTGATTCCGCTTTTGAAATCCTTTTTAATTAAAATAAACCAACAACAAAAAGCATTTCGTCAACTGGATGAATTCGTTAGTAGCTGGGGGATGGGAAGTTTCAGAAAAGTTTTGGAGAGGAGAACGAAATCAAAAATTTCAATAGTTCAGTCTCCTCCTTGTCATTTCAAATCCTGTAAAAAAAGGGAGGAGAAGGAAAAGACAAAACTTGCGGAAACCCCGAGATTTTTTTTACCAAAATAAACAATTTTGTAATTGCACTTTTCTCTTTGATTTTTTAAAATAAAACTGACGAAATAGTAAATACCGATTTATATTAACCGTGTAGTTAGTGAAAAATTAAAGTAATTAGTGAAAAATTAAAAATATTCTATTTTTATTCATTAAATGAGACTATTTATATACTAAAAATATCCCCTTATTCAGTACATAAAATTCTAACTACATACTACATGAAATTTAAATTTAAAAAATTAATATCCCTCAACATCCATTTTCTCCCAGCGTCGACATGTGGCGCCCAAAAATTATTTTTCCTTCGACAACCCCTTATGTGGCGCCAAAACAACCCCTTTTACCGATTTATAAATTTTCCCATTTTCATTGTCTTTTAATTTTTTGAGGCCTTTCTTTAAAAAATTTTTAAAGAATAATTTTTTGTTTAAAAATTATACACAAATTTTATACTAATAAAAATCAAAATTAAAAATTATTTTTAAAAATTATAGTATATTTGTTTTTCTCCAATAAAATGTTCGGGGGTAGATGTTCGGGGTAAGAGGTCATAAAAAATAGTCCATGTCTCCTTAAAGTTTATGATCCCAAAAATTAAAAAATGTGTCCCCACTTTCCCGTTCCCAGCTTTTTTATGATCGAGAAACTCGGAAAAGTTTCAACACTAAAAAATTAATTTTAAGCAAAAAAACACAAATTTACCGTATTTCCTCTAAAATAGGCCCTCCTTCTAAAATAAGCCTCCTCTAAAGATTTGTCGAAAAAAAATAAGCCACGGGGCTTATTTTAGAGGAAATACGGTATTTTTAAATTCTATCTTTAAAGATTTAAAAATATTCCGGTTTAACTTAAATTGAACAAATTGAACCGGAACCTTGCAAGAAAATCAGAATCGGAAAACTAAAATTTCAGGCAAACTCTAGTAGGAATCAAAGCTTATCACTTGTACACAATCAAAGAAGTTTGAATTCCTTTACCTACTGTGAATGGAAAATAATAAACCTTATGAGAAAATATTTTAGCTCTTGTCCAGTTTATGCGTCCAATCAAAAGAAAATTGGATTTTGAAGTATATTTTGAAGTTGGGTTGGGTTCTTTAAAAGTTGGGTTGGGTCCCGTGGTCGCAGAGATTTTCATTTTTTTATAATAGTTTTTCCGAAATTTTTAAAAATTGGCTATAACTTTCAGAAATTTCGAGGGATAGGGCAAGGAATGGTCCCAGACCCAGTGGGCGTAGGTCCCGAACATGAATAAATGTTAAAGAACCCAACCCCAACTTCAAAATATAAAGAAAAATCCAATTTTCTTTTGATTGGACGCATAAACTTTCATTGGACGCATAAAAGTCGATCGGACGCATAAACTGGACAAGAGCCAATATTTTTTACGACAACACTGAATTCTAAGACCATGGGTGATCAGGAAAAAATATGAAAAAACATTAAATTCAGGCTCTATTTAAAAGTTCCATCCTCATTTTTTAAATTTTATTTCCCTAAGTTCTCTTAAAAACAAAAACTCCAAAAAATATTTTTATACGAGAAAAAAATTAAAAAAAAACATAAAATTTCAATTTTTATTGACAAAATAAAAATATCCGTGGTCGCAGAGATTCGAACTCTGGCGGGGAAACCCCATTGGATAACAACAATAAAGTAGCAGTCCAACGCCTTAACCACTCGGCCACGACCACCACAACCTATATTCTCATTTTATCTATTAAATACTAAAAGTGTATTTAATAATTATTAAAGCAATTTTTCTGAAGAGAATTTAATAATTAAATGAGGAGATTTAAAAGATTTTCTATTTATGGTCATTCTTTTCAACATTTCAAGTCAAGTTTTAAAAAGCAATGGAAGGTGTTGTTTCTTCATTTCTATCCCAGAAAAAACAAAAGATTGGATTTATCTTTTCTGAAGGCAATCCCAGAGACAAGGACTTACCTCTTCCCCACAGACTAGTAATTTTTGTTTTATCCTTATGAGAGAATATTTTTCGATATTAATATAGAATTTGAGGAATTATTAATTTAAAAGAATTACCGATGGAATCATTTATTAGTTTTATGTTGGGTGTATTTGATGAAAATTTTTTGGAAAACTTTTTGGAACTTTGAATTACAAAGAATGTCATTATAATGAAGATAATTGTAATATATGTCTCTTATGGTATAATTTAGATTTCATCTATTTATGGAGATTTTTTTCAACATCTCCATAAATGGATGGAAAATACAGTCAATTCTCGTTCTTACAAACACCCTTATTTGTTAGAGAAGGAAGATTTAACTTATAAAGAGGTGTATCTTAGATTGAGGGTAGTGTTGGGTAAGGCTCCGAGACCCAGAACTGCCATTAAAAAATGAATTTTTCATTAAGAAATAATTTTCAATAAAAACAAATTTACCCAAAAGTTTATAAAAATCAAAATAAAATGCCCACAAAAACATAGTTAAACAAGCCAATTTTTAAATATGGAAGGTGGTAGATGGAAGGAAGTTCAACAGTTGTAAATAATTTTAGATACAATTTAAATACATTTGGTGGGATAAATCAAAAAAAGAGAGAGGTAATGCACAACAAAAAAATTTTACAAGCTCTTAATCCAAAATAAACGAAAATTTTAAAATTTTGAATTACTTTAAAACCAAAAAAAATTTTTAGAGCATTGTAAACAAAAAAATTGTGCAAAACCTGTTGTTTAGTAAAGGAAAGACCGGACTCGACATACTTTTTACATTTATTATCAGGGCTGGGGATCAGTTTTCGGTACTATAAGTTCCGGTAGAAATTTCCAAAATAAAAACTAAAAATCATCGGACAGAAAACCTCCTATCGATATTTTTGTCAGATATATAGTATAAGTCCGATCTCTAATGTAAAAGGGAGAATTACGTTTTAAATTGGATAAATAAAAATTAAATAAAATTAAAAGGTTACTGTCAAGGAACCATCGTTATGGCCGTTCAAAGTGCAAAATTAGTTTGGGCCAAGTTATGGCCGTTCAAATTTAGACGGCTAGAGTCTTGAGTTATAGGGTAAATAAACCTGCACACAACAATAGTAAACTGATTGTGCTCTATCGAAAGGTACCAAAAAAGATTAAATTCGCAGTCACAGTAAACGATGGTTCCTTGTCAGTAAGAGAGTACACTAAAGCTTCGCCGGAACCGCGAATTTGGCCGGAACCAAAAAATTCCCGGAACTTCGAGCCTATCGGGACCGGAACCGGAACTTACGGCGAAGCACTAGAATACACTTTTGAATTTAAATCCCTATCACTTTTAAATACAAACTAGTGCTGTTAACGACCGATTTCTAAATTTAAATTTCTAGTCCTTATGTAATGCTAAAACCAAAAATTTTCGAAAATACGTGATTCCTTAGAAATTCCTTCAAAATAAACCCGGTATTCAACTAAAACACAAAGCAGAAAACAGGTGTTTTAAAATTTGGATTAACCAAAACTGGGAGTAACGGTTAATAACCGGATGTGAACAACCCTAATACGAACCATAAAACTAACAGCTTGAATTACCTAGTTTCGCCCTTTTCTCCAATAACTGAATGCCCCTTTCTTTTCTGAATGATTAAAACGAGGATTGGATGATTGGCCATGAGTCGAATCCTGCTGTGTCCAGGGCTGGAATCCTCCGGCGTTTGAATGAGTAAAACTTGAACTGGATTGTTCTTCATATTGTGAAGCCGGTTCGTTCAAATCCAAATTCATAGCTTTTCGTTCTTTCTTATTTTTTGAAGTCCTTTCATAATTACTACCATTATAACGACCATTATTTAAATGATATTTTTCATTTTCTTCTTTAAAGTTAAAAATTATTAAGTTTTTTAAATACGAAAACTGTAGAAGAGTTATAATTTAATATACCGTATTTCCTCTAAAATAACCCCCGGGGGTTATTTTTTTCGATCGACCTCTAGAGGGGGGTTATTTTAGAGGGAGGGGTTATTTTTTTCTATGTCTAAATTTTTTGAAAACCAAAATATTTTACCAAGTTTTGCATAATATTTTTCTAAAATTTAATAAAATTCATCACAAACTAAAAGTCTCTTAACGAAAATCCTAGCACAAAAATTTTCATCAAGTACTCTTCAGTCCATAAATTCATCAAAGACTTGGTTTAAGGTTCGGGATACCTAATTAAGAATTTATTTTAGATTATTATCCCACTTCTATATACCTCAGTTAAGTCCAAAAATTTAATAATATTAAAAGGGATAGATTGAGATGCCTATCTTGGCATTTTAGGTATTAAAGTCAATCTGACATGACTTTAATCCTTCGTTGAGAGATCAAGTGGATAGAATTAGTGGAGATAGGCATCGTTGGATATTAGTGGGTTTTAAGGGATTAGGGGAAATGTTGAAGGATTAAGTTGAATATTAAAAAATTTAGGAAGTAACAGAGATTAATAGTGGACCCTCAAAGTCCAATTTGAGGGGATTAAGGTGGAGACCAGTGGATTTGGGATCTAAGGGATTTGGGAGGATGATTATAAAATTATCTCTTTTAATTTACAATTTCCCTCGTAATAACTAATATCTCTCTAAATATCCCTTAATCCATATCCCTTAATCCATATCCCTATCCCTTAATCCATCGTAATCCCCTTATATCCCCAAATCCCCGATATCCCCCATAATCATTTCTAATCTTATTGAAATATAAAGATTAAACAGTGCTGTGGTTTGAAATATAACAATGCCAAAAAATAATTAAATATTTTATGGGGGGGGGGCTATTTTAGGAGTGGGGGGGTTATTTTAGAGGGAGGGGGGGTTATTTTAGAGGGGGGGGGCTATTTTAGAAGGGGGGGGGGCTATTTTAGAGGAAATACGGTATCTAAAGTCTACAATTTAAAATAATATATAAATCTAATCTTTGCATACCATGAAAGTTGGTATCCGGATTAAGTAAATGAGCAACTGTAAATTTAAATTTCAAAAGTTTTATAATATACATTTTAGATAGTTTTTATTGGAGATTGGATTTGGGAGAGCCGTACTATAGATCACAAAAAATTTCGTTTGTTCGAGATTCAGTCTCTGTCCAATCATATATTTTACAACATAAACTCCCATCAACATTTTCTGACCCCCTATTAAGTTTCTTTGAAGTTGTGTTGAATATTATTTACCATCAAAATAGACATAGTTTGATCAAGGTAATAAAAAAGACCAGAGATTGCTTACTACAATCAGATATGTCAAAGTTCCAGTCCGGAACTAATTAGTTCCAGTACCAAAACTAGAACTACGGAACTAATGATTATCTGGAACTAGTTCGGAACTAGAACTACGAAACTAGTAAATGTCTGGAACTAGCTTTGAAATTAGTTCTGGAACTCCAAAAATTTTATATGCTTTGTTTTACAATTGTTTCACAATTTTTATCTGAATGTAAGTGACCTTCCTATAAGGTCCTTTTCAGTGAATAAATAAATTTAAAAAATTTTAAAAAATCGCCTCTAGTTTTGTCCAAATACTACGAGAGAAACCAAAATTTCAATAAAATTATTATACTAACATTGTTGATTTTGCTGTTGTTCATGCTCATTATATTGTCTCATCACTTCATTAATGTTCTCTTGATCCCATCCTCCAGAAGAATAAACAAAATAAAATGAAGTAAAGAACAAAAAAATTGAAAAACAATTCATTTTTATGGGAAGGATTTTTAAAAATAATTTTTTGAAAATCTAAAATTTTATTTAGTTAGTTATCCAAATTTTTCGATATTAACACCAAATACTAAAAACAACCATTCAGATCCTAATTATAAGTTCCATCTTCTATGCTTCATTTTTTAAATTTTATTTCCCTAAGTTCTCTTAAAAATAAAAACTCCAAAAAATATTTTTATGACCAAATAGTCAAGAAAACCTTAAAACCCTATTTTATTAACCAAATAAAAATATCCGTGGTCGCAGAGATTCGAACTCTGGCGGGGAAACCCCATTGGATAACAACAATAAAGTAGCAGTCCAACGCCTTAACCACTCGGCCACGACCACAACAACCTCTCATATCTTTTAATTTATTAAATACTAAAAAGGAATCGAAGAGACTTTTTTGTTTGGAGACTCCATATATGAAAATAATTTTAGAAAAAACGAATTAATCCCTTAAACATTAACTCTTCACCTAGCTAGCAAATTTTTGTTTCATCAATTAGATAAAGGAAAATTTTTGGGGAGAGCTTAGGCAATTAATGAAAATTTTAAGAATGAATGAGAGAATGATTGAAGACCTTAAATTGAGGACATTATATAATAGGTCTGGGGACATAATGCTGTCAATATAAGGTAGTAAGAGTCAGTCCCATGTATCTAAATTTAGCTCAATTAGCTAAATGTAGCTCAATCACTTGATCAGTCAGCCACTGGCTTGCTATTGTGGCGCTGCTTTACCTTTCTCCTTTTTTAAATAAATTTTAAATTCCTAGCTTTATATCTTAAATGCTAGTCAGCTGAATCTCCTTTCTTCCTTGTAATGAGATTGACTAAAAATCTTTTAATATAATTTTGTCTTGATTTAGCTCAATTTAATGTAATTTTTTCTTCGAGTCTGTTGTATAGATAGTCGACTGTAGTTGTTAGGGTTGTTCCTTATACCGGTTATTAATTAGTGTTTGACAAATAGCTTTTTTCGGTATTCGGTATACCGAAAAATACCGCCGCGAATATTTCGGTATACTGGCCGGTATTCGATACTTATTCAAAATTTTATTTTTATCAATAAAATCAGTCTAGTATATATCAAGAGATAAAGAGGGATTGCGTGTTATTATGAATTAACAGGGACTGGAAGTGAAATAAGTGGATTTTAAGGAAAAATACCGATACCGAAAAATCCGATATTTTCAAGATTTTTCCGGTACGGTATCGGTATACCGGGAAAAAATACAGCGGCATACCGTCCGTGCCGGGACACGCCCGACTAGGCGCGACCGATTTTAACTTTTTAATTAAAAATTCTGATTATAATCAATTAGAATGGTCCCATCGCCATCAAATGGGGTCATTCTGAAATTCAAAACAAAAATTTTCCAAAAAAGAAAATTTCCAAAAAAAATTTTCCAAATAAGAAAATTTTTTAGGCGCGCCTAATCGCGCTGTACCCGTCCGTGCCGAATATTTATTAATTGGTACCCAAGTTTTAGATCCCAGGTTTTCGGTTCAATTAACCAGCTAGTATTTATCTAAACAAAAATTTTTTTTAATTTATTGAGGCTAATTTTTAATTTAAATTGCTCTTGTTTTTCCTCTACTTTTTCTTAAATAATTTATTCCTTCCCGTTATTATCTCTTTTAAATCGCCTCTCTTTCCTTTTAATTTATTTGCCGTCTTGTCAATCTTGTTGTTGTTGAAATTAAAAAAAGAAAATTAAATAATGTGCCGAATATTTATTTATTTATCTGCCACCCATCTATTCAATTAAAAAAAAGAAATATTTGACTTATATATTTATTTTTCAATTGCCGCTATTTTCCCTCAAATAACTCAATTAATTAATTAATTTTCTAACAAAGTTTTTTTTTGAAAAATTATTCAAAAAAATTTTCCCCTTGTAATATTCTACATAATTTAGGTACTCTTCATTACCCTTAAAAATCTATCTCAGAAGCTATCTAAAACTGTTAAATATAAAATAAACTATTTACTAATAACATTCATAATCCTCGATATCTGAGAGAAAGAGAAGTAGGACTTAGGCACTTTTCATGGGCCAGCTTCGTCGCAGCCAAAAATTTATCTTATTCTCGATTAATTTGATAAGATTTGATGCTCTAAACTAGCTAAATGTGAACATACATATTCGTCCATTCAAAAATTCATTTATAGCCCGCGACGGAGTTTTTGATAAATCTTTAAATATATTAACGGTTAATGATTGAATTATTTACGGCCTAACAATATTTAATTGAATATAACTAGGTATATATTAATTCTCGAGGTTAAAGTAAGAGAGAGAAAGAAAAACAAGATTTAATGCAACTGATAATAGGGGTAACTAAAAACAAAAAATATATTACCGAGAAATTATTTATTGTTCAGAAAACATGCATAAATATACCTTTCACTAACTAAACTTTTTTTGATTAATTAATATTTTTCTGAAAATAAAAAAAGATTTGAAAATTTGGTAATTGAGTGCAATGATTTTTTAAGTTGACAGAACGCCAAAAATTAATTTTGTTAATAGCTACAGATTTTTATAACTAGAGATTTTTGGGAAATTTATTTGAAACTTTGAAGTACAAAGAGAGAGTAGTATCTCAAGAGAGAGTCAGAAAGAGTATCTCTGTTGTGGTATAAGTTACGTATAAATATGTACAGCATCTCACTTTTACCTAAACAATTTGGCTAACAAAATTTCTTTTATAAACAAATCTTTAGAACTTCCATTAACTACCAAGTCATTCCTCAAAATTTTTTCAAGTTTTTAAAAATAATTTAAAAAGAAATTTAAAAAATACAGTAATATATGTCTCTTTCCTCTTCCTTCCTTCTCTTAAAAACTCTTAATTGACATTGAATTAACAACTACCTAAATTGTTGTTGTTGATGGGCGGACCCTTTTTATTTAGTTTTTGTTGTTATTTAATTCAAAGAGTCTCTTTCTCTCATTGTGGTAGAAGATATATCTAAATAGCTATTAGATTATATTTACACTCTATTTACCCTCTCCTGCCACACAGTTTTTTACTCCTTTTAATTGTTCTATTTAACGGAGTGAGGAAAAAAAGGAAAAAAAAGAAAAAATTAAAATGTTGAGGATTTTGGATACCTACAGGTTTTGGTTATCCTCTTTAGACACATATAGTCGCTTAAGGCTCTGGACAGGCGTCCCATGAGCTTTTATGCGTCCAATGGACTTTTAAGCGTCCCATCAAATTATAAGCGTCCCAAAAATAGTCAATGATGGGACGCTTAAAAGTTTATGGGACCATGTTCTAAAGTAGAACTGTCCCTTAATTAAATAAATTTTAATTTAAATGTCTCTAATTTTAGTATTAGACATTTTTAGCCTTTTGGTCATCTAACCTCTGGGCGTCTATTAGAGAGTCATCCTATTAGAGTGGTATACTATAAATATCCCTTTTATTAGAGAGTATCCTTCTCTGCCTTATTATCAAATGTGGGAGAGAGGAAAAGGCACTCTCTATTAGAGAGTGCCTTTTTATTAGAATAATACTACCCCGTGACCTGCTATATTCATTCAGGTAAAATGCCATTTGGGAAAATAATTGAAGATTACATTAAATATTTTTTAATAATATTTTAGCATAAAAACATTAAACAAAATTTGGTTAAAATTTATTTTTTCCATTTAAAAATTCATGGATTATTCAACAAATCCCCACCCCCAACAAAAACAATTTTCCCTTCAAAAATTCCATTTATTCCATTCAAATATTTCTGACAATTTTGACGACTTTACTTTTCAAAAATATATTTCAACTACTGATTTTTGTGGATCAGATTTTTTGAAAAAAGAAAAGAGAAATTTATTAAAATTTAGTATTGAAAATATTTTACAGCCAGATTTTGGAATTTTAAATAATGTAAGTTAAATAATAAATAGGGGGGAAGGATTATTATACAAAGGGGGTGCTTTTTATAATATAATTATCAGATGTTATTATAATATAATTATCAGATTGTTATCTAAGTCTTCTGAAAATTTCTAATTTTTTTTGGTTAGGTTAGTTAGGGTTTTCCGGTTATGGTAGAAAAGTCAAATTATCCAAAATATCATTTTTCAACAATTCAAACTAGGGTAGCTCCTCGAGGCTTCGGTGTCGGAAGTATCGAGGTTTGTCAGGGTAGAGCCTTCGGGGTTCGGGTCGGGAATTTTGCCAGAAAAATCGTCGGGTACGTACGGGGGACGGGGAGCTACCCTTATTCAAACGTCAGAACTCCCTGTTATTTTATAATACCAACTATGTATCCCATATTTACTAGATATTTTTTGAGAAGTGGGATAAGTTAAGGATTACCCACCACTAAAAGAAGAATAGCTATGGACGCTCTAGGCGTTGGCTAACCCCTTAATAACCTCCTAATTATTTTAAATTCTTGCGGCCCTGAAACTTTAATATGTATTTTTTTAAAATTTTCTTTAAGAAAACCGAAGAAACAAACATTAACTTAACTACCAATTTATCCCCGAAAAATAATTTAAATAACAATAACGGTTGTTGCACAAATAAATGTAATGAATTTTTACCTCCTTGGATTTTCTGTACTCGTTATTCTGATAGACCCGGTTCAGGTCTGAAAATTTTTTTTAAATATTTAAAATAATTTTCAAAATTATAGCTTTAGGTTCTCGACTTAGAAAATCAAAGAAAAAAGATATTGGAGAGGAGGATAAGAGGCCAAGAACTGCGTTTACTTTAGAACAGGTATATCAGAGTTTTATTCTTGACCCCAACTTTCTGAGCAGTCTTAAATTGGGATAACTGAGAAATTGGAATAAATAGAGAATCTGGGATATTTTGGGGATAAATTGGAATGAGAAATGGAATAAGTGAAGTCTTGGGCTCAAATGTCACTTGGAACTAAAACAAAACAAACTTTCAAATTTTTAAGCTCGAACGATTGAAAGGCCAATTTATTGCCAATCGCTACTTAACTGAAAAAAGAAGACAAGAATTGGCACATGAATTGGGGCTAAATGAATCGCAAATTAAAATTTGGTTTCAGGTGAAGTTTAAAAAATCTTTCCTCCTTCCGGCAAAATTCATTAAGAAGATATTAACCTAGTCTGAGATTCGTCTGATAAGACCCTCCTCTCAATTCCTTCATATGCCTCTCTCATTATCCCTCAAAATGACCGATATACCATGAACACCTTGATACCTTCAAATCCCATTTAATCCCTAAAAAACCTCGTATATCATCTCTAATTCCTCCATCTCCCCCTCCCCCCCCCCCTTAATTCCTGAATAAATTAACGATAATAGAAAGAGAGCGTATGTTTGGACTTTATTTTTTAAAGATTTTTCCCTAAACTCCCGTACCCCGACCCGAACCCCGAGCATATTTTGCTCCCCCGACCCATTAATTAACGAAAAATAAATTAACGAAAATATAGACTACCCGCCCCCAAGCGTTCGGGGTCAAACCCTAAAAGGTAGCCATAACACCAAACTGTGTTAACTATCAAAAGTCGATCTTATGGGTTTCCCCTTTTTTACATGACAGTATTTTTGTTTTTCTCTTTAATTTATGCCCATTTACCGCTTGTCAGAATTACTTAACCTTTTTGCTAATCATTTATTATGTTTTTGTTGTCCCTCATTATTTGAAAATATATTTATTGGGAAATGAGCGCAGAAAGAGGGAAAAAGAAAAAAATTTTTTGTAATGATTTTATCTTTAAATAAATGGATTCTCTCTCTTAGTTTGGACAGATCGTTGCAAAAATAGAAAAAAATATTATTTACCTAATTAAAAAGGTATCACGACTTTTGCGCCGAGAACATTTGCGCCGCGACTTTTGCGCCGCGACTTATGCGCCGGGCGACTTTTGCGCCGCGACTTATGCGCCGGGCGACTTTTGCGCCGCGACTTGTGCGCCGCGACTTATGCGCCGGGCGACTTTTGCGCCGCGACTTATGCGCCGGGCGACTTATGCGCCGCGACATTTGCGCCGCAATAATTTAAAAAAAATAATATCTACAGTCGGACTTAATTATAGTGTACTCCTTAAAAAATGGTATCCAGGAGCTGAAGGAATTTCAGGAAGTACAATATTTCGGGAAGTACAATAGCCCCCTTTAATAAACCGACCCCCTAGAGGAAGGTTGAAAAATAAACCGACCCCTTAGAGGGGTCATCTTCAAAAATCTTGACTTTTTCCGATCAGGATATTTGGTCTGCTACCTCTATTCAGGCATGATTTTCTGTCAGAAGAGGGTGCACTATAGTGTAGGGTTGTCGGGTCCAGATATCCGGATATGAAAAAGCCCAGGTAGCCGAAAATTTTAGGTCGGATATAGGATCCGGATCTTGATATCCGAAGATCTCCAACTATCCTACATCTTCTATAGTGAGGTCCGGCTGTAGTTTTTCATAATTATTAATGGTAGTGGCGGCGCAAAAGTCGTCCGGCGCAAAAGTCGCGGCGCAAACGTCGCCCGGCGCAAAAGTCGCGGCGCATAAGTCCCCCGGCGCAAAAGTCGCTCGGCGCATAAGTCGCGGCGCAAAAGTCGCGGCGCATAAGTCGCGGCGCAAATGTTCTCGGCGCAAAAGTCACGGAACCATTAAAAATATATTTTGCCTAAAGAAAATAATAAATGAGGGAAATTAATGTTTTACGGGAGATTTTTGAATTAATATAAATTCCAGAAGATCTACACAAACACCCTCTAAAGATTACCTTGAAGGTCATCCTTTCTTTTGCTTAGTATGGTTACTGGGATATTTTGTTGTTTCCTGTTGTAACGACAATCAAGAAAGACTATAAAATCTAACCGGATATACCGACCTATCTGTCATACATTAACCTAGTAGAGCAATCGGATTCAGGGCAACCGGATTAGATATCCGAACTGAACTTCCTAGATATCCGAAATTTTTTCGTCTCTGGACTTGCCAACATTATCACCGATCATACTAATCAATTTAGGATTTCGTTCGACCTTTCCCCCTACACGTATAAGACACTTTAGAATAATCCCGGTGCTTGTACATACACGCAGAGGTGGGTCGGAATTTCGATTTCCGAGTTCCGACTTTTGAGACAGTTCCGATTTCCGGTTCTTCCGATTTCCGACACCTCGGACTGCTCCGACCCACCTCTGCATATAAGCACAGGGAATAGACTTTCAGTTGTCAATAAGTATCTCACGCCTAAACATCCCCCTCACGTTAACTACTCCCCAATTATATTAAATTCCTCTAAAATTCATTGGCCAATTTTCCAATTAAATTACTTTGCTATTCTCTCAATTAAATGGAAAAAGAAGATTTTTTTCTTTCCCCTCATTTAATTTTAACGATAACAATCTATTTAAAATATTTACTAAAAAACTCTTAAAGGGTCGTCTTGTAATTATATTTTGTTTGACGGCGCCACCAAAGTAGTTGTAAATAAATAAATACTTGTAGATTTGTTTTGGCGGATATGTAGAAGGGAAAAAATTAAAATAAAGAGCGGCAAATATATTTAATTGTCATTTTAATAGAGGGAAAATGAGAGAGAGAGGGAGTGATTGGGGGAAAGGAACGAAATGATATTCCTCAAAAGGAAAGAGGAAAGGAATGTCTAATAAAGTCAGATCTCATATTTGTACCTGAAAATATACAAGTAGAATAGTCGATTCTTGGAAAATCTTTGTGATATCCGGAACCGAACCGAAGAACCAACCCGAAAAATCATCGGTTCTCCGATTCGGTCCAGACCGATAACCCTATATACAAAGATAGGATAGCTTTCGATTCTACCATATACCAGGGGTGGGACTACATTGTCTTCCGTTTTTATTTCCTTTGGGCATCTGTTCTCGGCTTTTTAAAATACGACAGGGCCCATACCTGATATATATTTATGGATATTGTTTAGATAAAATTAATATATGTAAATTAATATTAATATCCTTAGTCTTCTCGATTAATTTGCAAATTTTTTTTATATTGTTTCTCTTATACAAAAGTAAAATTTGTAAAAAATAATTTTCCAATTTTTAAAGAATAAACGTGCAAAATTGAAAAAATCTGTTCAGAGGGCTCACCAAACATTTGCAACTCAAAGCATAAAATTGCAGAATAGAGAATTTTACAAACAAAGATGAATTTTGATTTAAAAAAATATTAATAGAATAATTGTGCTATAATTTAAAAGTGATCTCTCTTTTTTTTTATTTTTTCATTCTTTTACAATTTACTAAACTAATCTTCAGTTTAGAATAAAATAGTTATTTCTCTAAATTTGATATGAGGGATACACTCAGATATACCGCGACCCCAGTATTCCGCCAGCTATAACTTCGTTCAAAATGATCGAATCCGGGACGCCTTGGTATGGTCTGATACAGCTCGTCGAGCCGCATCCAACCATACCAGGGCGTCCCGGATTCAATAATTTTGAACGAAGTTATAGCTCGGCAGTAATTAACCGACAGGTTAATTTTTCCCTGTGGCGGGGCTTTTTTTTCCCTTTCCTCTTCTCTTTTTGCCCCGCTACAGGGAAAAATTAACCGGTCGGTTAACCGGCTTTGTCCTACCCTAGTTTTACCATGCCTTAACTTTTTAGTAACTAATTTACTAGCTAATTATTCACATTTATTAAATAGAACTTGAAAATTTTTTTGAAAAAATTTTTATTTCAAAAAACCTACAGTAAAAACTTACTTGTTAACAAGTGGCGCTGAATCGGGCGTTTTAAAATAATGTAATCGTTTTTAATTTTTTACTTTTAGAGTCTCAAGAATTTTTTTTATTTTTGAGTTATTCGTAGAGACCGGAACGGGACCGATCCTTTTTCCAGGCTTTTTTGAAGATGCCTGGATGAAACCGGTGATGGGAATTCCCGGTTTTCCTGGTTATTCCCGGTTTTCCAGTTAATTTTCATTTCCCGATCCCGGCCTTTTTCAAAATTCCGCCCTCTAGTTTTTCCCTCTAAATTCCCCTCGAATTAATTAAATTTTTTAAATTTGTTTTTGCTAATATTGAAAATTTATTTTTAGCTTTTATTTATTTCTAAAAAAATTTTCAAAAGAAAAAATGTCTCAGGAAAGTACAATGATTTGGTAAATAAATTAAAAAAAAATTTTTTTTAAATAATTTTTCTAAAAGCATTGACAATTCTGAATGGATGCGTAATGGGGACCTTCCACCAACTCGCTTTAATTGTCAACAAGAGGCAGTCCGTGCTTTAGTTCATTACAAACTTCGAAGCAATCCGGAAAATGCTGTTGGGTTAATTTCTCTTGCAAAGTTTTTTTTTTAAATTTTGGAGAAAAATTATTTATTTTTTTAAGTCGTGTGGAGGTGTTAAACTCTTTATTGACTGATGATCGGAAATTAATGGTTCGTCTGCACAGTTTGGAAATTAACGTTAGTTTTTTGGGATTTATTTTTAAAAATTTTGATGATTTTTGTAGCTTGTATTTATTTAATTTTCTCCTAATTTATTGTTAGCCCTTCCCTTTTTTACTGTTTTTTGCGACAATTATTGGGGTATTTTTTGGCGTATCTCGTCCTGTATATTCTAGATACCAGGGAATGCACGTCATTTTAGCTCTCTGAATCAACCCCCTGGTTACGCCCTCGTTTGATTGTAAGACTAGTGTACAGGAAAGTAAAATTAATGGAAAAAGTCTGCAAAAAAAGTCCACAAAAGGGAAAGGTAACAGTTTTTTAAGGTGATTATTTAGCATAATAGGTTGGTAATAAAGGTCTTGGCTCTACCCCCCCCCCTCCCAAAAGATTTTCCTAGCTACGGACCTGGTCCGAATCCTCATTAGAACAAAGTTGTTTTACATATTTTAAAAGTATATTCCTCCATTTTAGATTCATTTTCAATGATTTCAAACGGCCTCGTAGCCAGGGAAATTTTTTCCCGACTTCGAGCCTGATTTCAACAAAAGTCGAAACCCAAAAACATTTTAATTTTTAGGGCTCTACAAAAATCTTTCCTGGAGTTAAAACTGCTTATTTGGCTTTAAAACATCGTAAAATCCGCACTCACAAAATGCGTATAATTGTTTTTGTTGGAAGTCCATTGGATCAGCTTTTAACGGAAAAAGATTCGGTAATCGAGGTTTAATTAAATATTTTCTTGAGTGACTAAAGGATTACGGGGATAGAGTTTCAAAGCATTGAGCTCTTGATATCTCAAATCAATATCCTAAAATTTTTGTTTTCTCTTTGTATTCCCAAAATTTCCTATCTAACATTTTGTCCATCAATACATAAGTAGTTAAACGGGCAACATGTTGGGGTTCCTCTCAAATGTTTTCTTTATCAGGTCCTTCCCTGTTTTTCCAACCTTTTATTAAGTACAAAATTTTGGAATCTTTTGCCATAATTTTTTAAAAAAATCCTTAAGAATTTTATTTAAAATTTTTTTTATAATTTCTTTTTTCCTTTTCCAGTTTCTCAAATTCGCCAAAAAACTTAAAAAAGAAAAGGTTAATGCAGATTTTGTTCTTTTTGGTGAAGCTATGGCAGAAAATAACCAAATTGTTTCCGATTTTATTAATATATTGAATGGACCGTTAGTTTTTTTTTAATTTTTCCTAAAAAAGTTTTTTCCTTAAAGAGACGGACAAGGCTCTCATCTTTTGGTTGTTCCTGCTGGGGATACTAAACTTTATGATGCAATACTTCGCTCGCCTATTTGTGAGGGTGGTGGGAATATTGGAGTTGGGGCTGATTTTGGTATTAACGAGGAAGATGATCCGGAATTGGCTATGGTATTCTTTTAAAATGTTTTTGGGTAGTTTTATGGTTGGAGGGTTGTGTTGTGATTTGTTAGAATCAGGCCCGTAGCCAGGGGGGAATTCCCCCCCCCCCCCCCCGAAATGGGGAAAAGGAAAATTTTTTTGGCGCCTTCGGCGCCAAAAATTTGACGCAAAAAAATTTTCCTCCTTTGCCCCCCCCCCCCCCCGAAAAAAAATCCTGGCTACGGGCCTGGTTAGAATCTTCCTCTTTTGGATTTTTTTTGTTTTTT
Source organism: Meloidogyne incognita (assembly GCA_036172945.1). Lineage (NCBI taxonomy): Eukaryota > Metazoa > Nematoda > Chromadorea > Rhabditida > Meloidogynidae > Meloidogyne > Meloidogyne incognita. The sequence continues at coordinate 13,277,184 of JARQAC010000001.1, forward strand.
TGTGAGGCATTCCAAGTTTAGCCTTTTAAATTAAGTTGAGAATCCGTCAAAAAATAGGAATGTGGGTGGAATGAACATGACTTTTATTTGGGATGGCTGGTTATTGTTAGGTATTTTAATTGGGTATTTTGATGAGTTTGGAGTCAAAATACCAAACTGAAGCGCCTAACAATAATCAGCCATCCAAAATAAGAAACACGTTCAAATCCACTCATATTCCTAATTTTTGACGGTTTCCCATTTACCTAATTTAAAGTATTACGAAATGTTAGACTCTCGCTTTCTTTTTAATAGTATTTTAATAGCAAACTCAACAACCACTTTTTCGAATTTTATCACTTTTACAATAAAAAATTTCTGAAAACCCCCTAAAGCAATTCATTCCCTTAATTTGCTTCAATTCTTAGGCACTTCGAATCTCGTTGGAAGAGCAGCGTGTTAGACAACAAGGAGGAGGGGATGCTCCCCCACAAGTTGAAGAACAACCTCAACAGGAAGAAGACAATGCAATGGATGTTGGAGAAGAAAGAGGGGATGAGGGAGGTTCTAAGAAAACTGCTGATGCTGCTGAAAAGTCTCAAGTTCCGCCAATTAATTTTGAAGAAATGACAGAAGAAGAGCAAATGGCTTATGCTTTAAGAATGTCTGTTGAACATGGTTAGTTATCTTGAAAGCTAATAGATCGACTATGGTGGCAAAACATTCATAGGGATTCTTAGGAGTTTGCTTTGCTAGATTTAAACTTTTTATTAGGGTTGTTCGCTAGGCCTGTATCCTGTTTTCGATTAACCCAAATTTTACTAGTCCAGTTTTTTGTTTTGAGTTTAAGTTACTTATAAATAACGTTTTTATTTTGGGGGAATTTTAAAAATCATTCACCTACAAAAATTTCTTTTTAAACAACCTTACTTTATTTTGCGACGCTTTTTCTAATGTTTCCGTAAAAACGTGAATTCTGTTATTTTTCACAATTATTTAATTTTCAGCTACTGAAAGTCAACAACCTAGTCGTTCCCGTTCTCCATCAATGGCAACACCTGCACCAACACCAATGGAAACTGAAGAGGACGGAGGAGGTGGACAAAAAGTTGCTGGAGCTGGAGTTGTTGGGGATTTGTTGAATGATCCGGTTTGTTTTTTTTGAAAATTTTGGAGGGTTATATTGGGTATTTGCTTGGTATTCTATAAAAGGCTGATTATTTAAACTTCACTTTTTTAGCCGAATCTAAAAATTTTTGAGAATTTTAGAGGGCTAGGGAGAATTTTTGAGAGATTTGAGAATTTTTTTGGGGGGGGGGGGGGGTCAGGAGCTTCAAAGGTGGGTGTAGAAAATAGACGGATCCATTCCCATTAAATTTTTCTTAAAATTTAATTTTAGGCTCGTCTACAACAATTGGTTGATCAAAGAGGTAAACAATCCCAGGAGGTTAAAGTAACACAATATCCAAATTCTGATAAGAAAACTGACAAAACTGCTGGGACATCTAAAGAAGATAAGGAAAAGGGGCAGAAAAAATGAGAATTTTATCTGATAATGGGATAATTTGACTTTTTGTGTTGCTATTATTGTGTATCTTAAAATTAAAAAAATTTTCTTTAGGGTATTTTTATTAAGCATTTTTGAAGGATTATAAAATGCACTGAAAAAACACATTATTAGGGTTGAAAGTTGAGAAACTTTTGGAGTTTTTTAATGCTTGGCTTGATAGATCTTGGTTTTCTCAAAATGGGGAAGAGTTAAGTCAACTAAAATTAAATCTCTAATCATCAGTAGGGTTGGGGGCGGTTCGGTTCGAAAGATCGAACCGGGCCTCCAATTTTGGCCCGAAAAAGACTCGAACGGCTCGGTTCGAAAAATCCAACCCTAATTATCAGTCTTGCATACTCTCTGAAATTAAATTTGCCTAGATATTTAAAATAGGATACCCCCGAAGCTAGCAATTCTAAAGATTTAAACGCCAAAAGCCTAACAACATATTAATCCGAAATACAAAAATTACAATTTTTGGTAAAAAGCATTGCAAAATCATTTAAAAATAAAAAAATATGCAAATGAAAATCATTTCAATCCTTCGTTCATCCAATAACAAACGAACTGAAAAATAAGAAATCTTGTTTGAAAAAATGAAAAATAACCTTCCAAGAAAATCATTCTCCTCAACACGAACATTGCGCATCATCAACGTGAACGAGAGCGTGATCGTGAGTATGAACGTCCTCCTCCTCCACCGCCACCACCGCGACGTTGATATGGCGAGCGAGATCTGTATATTTTTGTGAAGAGAAGTTGAGGGAATTTTTGTCTTTTTTTGTTTAAAATATCTGATTTAAAGTTGCGGATGAGGAGCTGGTGATGACTCACAAAACACACAAAAAGAGATGAATAAAAGGAGACAAGGAAAATCCAAAAATTTTTTTTATTTTTTTTTCTATCCAGCATTTGCGAATGCTGAGCCGAATTTTTTTAATTTTGGGTGAACAAATTGAGAAAATGATGGATTGTTTGGGTTGAGATGAGATGAGGTTGAAAAGATGGTTGGTTGATGGTGAGATGTTTGGGTGGTTGTGTGTGTGTTGCTGAAAACAGCACTCCTCAAGTTTTAAGATATTTTGGGGATTTTTGGGAATAATTTCGGAATACTAAACAGACTCCGATTGGGACAAATTATATGTCATTCGACTCAGCTCGGCGAGCTGAGTCGAATGACATCAAAATATCGATTGGGACGTAACTATGGGCCGAGATACAGGGCTCGAAATGGTCAAAAACCATAGGGGGGACTAAGCACTTTTTTGGGGTGAAAAATTCGAATATGCAAATAATAGCTCATTTGAAAGAGCTTTTCAAGCTGAGTTGAATGACACCAAAATCGCCGTGATTGGTCAGGTTTGATCGAAGTTATGACAGAAAAAACAAATAACGTAAACCTATGGGGCGTCGGCGAGGCGCTTGTGCAAAACTCCGCGCTTCGCGCGGAGTTTTGCGGCACGCGCCTCGCGGGGAGTCTACGGGCGATGGGTCTGGGCTCGTAACATAAACTTATGCCTATTTTAGTTGCGGTCGGCATGTCTGGCTTCCTCCCCAGCAAGAAAAACATGCACGTAGACCAAAGGTAAGGAGCTAAAACAAACGATCGTAACTTTGTCGAATCAAGTCGGATTACGCTTATTTTGGTCTCATTCGACTCAGCTCGAGGAGCTCTTTCGAATGAGCTATTATTTGCATTTTCGAATTTTTCACCCCAAAAAAGTGCTTAGTCCCCCCTATGGTTTTTGACCATTTCGAGCCCTGTATCTCGGCCCATAGTTACGTCCCAATCGATATTTTGATGTCATTCGACTCAGCTCGCCGAGCTGAGTCGAATGACATATAATTTGTCCCAATCGGAGTCTGTTTAGTATTCCGAAATTATACCGATTTTTGATTTTTAACCATTTAAATGCCCAATATTTCCGCAGTTAACAGAATCTTGGCCCAAAAACTAAACAGAATGACTAACTATAAAGATTTAGCGTTATCGATAAACTAGGGTTGTCAACCCGAAATCTTAAAATGTCGAATCTCTTACAGAAATTTTGCCCAGGACTCGAACAGGTCCGAATCAATATTACTCAGGTTGAAAAAGTGATCCGAACACAAATTACACTAATATGAATAGGTTATCGGCTCGGAAACGAAGCAAAGAACTGAAAATTTTTCTATTCGGTTCCGAATATATATGAAGATTTCCGAGAACAAACAACCCTATTAATAATGGTAAAAACAGAATTCCTACCCTCACTCAGATAAAAAAAGATTTAAATATAAACCTTGAACGATCACGGTCACGGTCGCGATCATGACGATCACGAGATCGATCACGATATCCTCTCCCTCCTCCTCCACCACCGCCATATCCACCTCCACCGCCACCACGGAAGCCTCCTCGTCCCCCTCCACTAGGGCGTCCAGAAGCACTAACCGAGAGTTCGACTCTTGCTTTAACACCACAGATACGTCTAAATTAAAATTTTAAAGATAAAATCTGGGTTAAAGGAAATTTAACAAACGTTCCATCCATTGAACGTACAGCGTCCTCCGCATCTCGATGATCATCAAATTCTACAAAAGCAAAACCTGGAGGACGACGGGCAACCCAAATTTTGCGAATTCGTCCAAATTTATGAAAAGCATCGTCCAACTAGAGAAGATTAAATTTTTAAAAGGGGAATGGAAGGATTTAAAATTTGGAACCTCTTCGGATGTGGCATCTTCAGGTAAACCGCCAACATAAACTTTCCCTTCTACAAAACCACCACGACGATTGGACATTTTATAGCTTAGTTAATTGCTGTGTATCTAAACTTTAATAATGATGACTCATCATTAGAAAAAAAGTTTCAACATTAGAAAAAGTGTAGGGGATAATTCAGTCCTCAATTCAGAGAAGGGCAAAAATGGAACAATTCAGAGGGTGCCGTGTGAGTTCGGCAGTTATTTAAATGGAAGGCTTTAAAAAATAGATTTTTATGCAAAAACAATTTGAGAAACAATTGAGAGTCGATGGAAAAAATAATTTAGGGGCAACTGAGAGCAGACAACTCAGTGTCCTTATAAAACGGCCAGCTCATTGCCCGTGCATTTTTACTACGGTTAGTTGGTGGAACAGCAACCTCCTAGTTGTTGTTAATTAAACGATTTCCCAACTAAATTATATCAGCATAAGAAAAAGAATACTCCCATACACGGTCCGCGCCCACGTTTCCGTCCCTGTTCTGGAAATTAGTTTCTTAGCATTTTTTGTCAGAAACATCAGTACAAATACAGTTAAAGTTCCAAAAATGAGGGGAAAACGGGGGTATCGATATAGATTGGTTGAACATCCTTCACCGTTGCTAGCCCTATTATTGCTAATGAAGCGATTGACCGACTAAATTATATCCATATTTATTATAAAAGTCCTAAACCAGAAACAATATACTCGTGCGGGAATCCGCAAGTTTAAGATGGGGAATTTGGCGGGACTGAGGGATTATTCCCGCGTGAGTTATTCCAATAGAATTTTTAAAAATTACTCAGTTATATACGGGAGTCCTCAAATGTGATCATTACTTTTTATATACAGTCATCAAGAAAATTTAAATTTTCCTAATCAAAAACTTGTTAAAATGTAAGTTCTGTAAATCTTTGTGAGTTTCAAATTTTGTATTAGATCGAAGTTTTCATCTGCCGGGATTTTAGGTAGGCTGTGATAGTAAAGCAGCCGGGCTATAGCTATTTCTCTCCTTTAGCTAGTTTAAAATTACACGGCGGCTGGGAGCGAACCAGCATTTGAAGTAGACCGGACTGATGTGTTATCCATTACACAACGCCGCCTACTGCACAGCCTTAGAAATTAAATAGCTATATGCTTTACATGATCTCGGAACCGTCAGCACTAATTTAGAGAGCAAAACATAACGAAGAAAATGAAACAAAATGCCCAACAGGGTTTTTAAATAAATTAATTTAATTAAAAATTAAAAATCAATTTTTAAAATTTTAAAAAGGTCAAATTCAATTTGAATTAATCAATTTTAATTAATAAGGAAGTTATTTTACAATGCCACGAGCATTATAATGATTAACGATAGCCATTATAGCCATTATTAAACGCGCATTCCATTGTTAAGCTACGCTTACGAAAAAAAAAGCGCGCGTCTTTCCGGGGAAAGAGATAATGGGACTGATGTATTATTCCCGCGTGAGTTATGGGGGGGAGAAATTCTTTCTGGGGGGGGGAATTCTCTCTGAGGGGGGGGGGGGAGAGAAAAAATCTCCTCATGGGAAATGAGGAGAGAAGACACTTGCTTACATAGACTGCGTCTTCACCTGCGTCTTACGTTTCATGTAAGCGTAACGTAATAATGCGATCGATGCCTATTTATTTATTAAATCCCTCCCCAAAAAGGCCATATATAAGGGGGAATATAAAACAACAATTACAAACACTTACAAACTTCCTACTTCACAACTTAATTTTAAAATTGCTTAAACTTTGCTTAAACCAAGCGATAAAAAACCAAGCGATACTTTTTATTACCGCATCACTAGTAGAAAACAATAAAAGAGATGGATATACACCAAAAAACACTTTAAATACCTCATTTAAATATAGTCTAGTCCACGATACACGATTGGATATAGTTGGGGGACTGAAGGACCGCCGGCCTCGGTTTATTATTCCTTTATTTTTAATTAATCTCTTTCGGAATAAATAGAAAGAATTAATTTTAGATTTAAAAAAAATTATTTTTTAAAAATCCTTCCCATAAAAATGAATTATTTCTCAATTTTTTTGTTCTTCATTTCATTTTATTTTGTTTATTCTGGAGATGAATGGAATCCGGAAAATATTGCCAGAATAATGAGTCAATATGAGGAAGCAAAACAACAACAAGAAAGACAATGTTAGTATAATAATTTAATCAAAATTTTGATTTCCTTCAAATCAAAATTAGGCTATATATTATTTTCAGCAAATGTCGGTGTGAATTTATGTGGAGACTGGACCGAGTCAACTCCTCAAAAATTAATTTTAAGACTGGACCGAATCAAGATCTCGAACAAAAATATCATTTATCGAAATTGAGTCCTTTCGAGATACAACCCTGTGTGATAAACAAAACCAATCGCCGCTTGGGCTGTACTTTAGTACGTGGGTGCAGGCTTTAAATTACAAATGTTATATCATTTGAAAGAGCTAGTCGAGCTGAGTCGAATGCCACCAAAATTAGCTCTAGGAAAAATTTTTGAACCGAGATACAGGCGATTGAAAATCGAAAAACCATAGGGGGGACGAAGCACTTTTTTGGGGTGAAAAATTCGAAAATGCAAATTATACCTCATTCGAAAGAGCTCGTCGAGCTGAGTCGAATGACACCAAAATCAACGAAATCAGACATGATTGGACAAAGTTATGATCTTTTCTTTTAGCTCCTTACCTATGGCATCTGTTGAGATTTTTGTTGCTACGGAGGCCCCAAATACGTCCAGAGCAAGGGATTTAGGAATAGGTTTATGTTACGAGCCCAGACCCATCGCCCGTAGACTCCCCGCGAGGCGCGTGCCGCAAAACCCCGCGCGAAGCGCGGGGTTTTGCACAAGCGCCTCGCCGACGCTCCATAGGTTTAGGTTCTTTGTTTTTTCTTGTTGTAACTTTGTCTAATCTTCTTCAATCACGGTGATTTTGGTGTCATTTGACTCAGCTCGTCGAGCTCTTTCGAATGAGGTATTATTTGTATAAAAAATTTTCTATTCCAAAAATCGCCCTTTTGGACCTTCGATTTTTAGGGGTCTATATCTCGGTTCATTCAAGTCGGATTCCGTTGATTTTGGTGTCATTCGACTCAGCTCGACGAGCTCTTTCGAATGAGGTATAATTTGCATTTTCGAATTTTTCACTCCAAAAAAGTGCTTGGTCCCCCCTATGGTTTTTCGATTTTCAATCGCCTGTATCTCGGTTCAAAAATTTTTCCTAGAGCTAATTTTGATGGCATTCGACTCAGCTCGACTAGCTCTTTCAAATGATATAACATTTGTAATTTAAAGCCTGCACCCACGTACTAAAGTGACCCCGCCGCTTGTTATAATAGCTGTAGTCTTGATTCTCGTACACCCCCCCCCCCTCTCACTCCGGTCTCTTTCAAAAACTATCAAAATCTTATATTAATTTTTAAATTAAAAAATTTTAATTTACAGTTTCTGGTCTACTCAATCAGAATACTAACTTTCATCGTATGTGTAAACATTAAATTTTAAAACTTTTAAATAAACGAAATGGGTCGCTCGCTATCTTTATGTCCGCAAAAGGCATTTCTGCAACGAATGGGTACTTGTCGGTTATCTCTTCCGCATTTTACTTTCTCCTTTCTATTTTTTGATAAAAGATTCTCGTTAACCCTCTACTAAATTTTAAACACTGCAGATAATCTCTGAAATATTTAATTTTTACAATCTTTGCCCAAATAAAAGTATAAACTAGAGGTCGGCACAGGACAGGATTCCGCACAGGATTTTTCAGGATCCTGTGCGGAATCCTGCCTTTTTTTCAGGATTTTCAGGATTAATCCTGCAGGATCCTGTCCTGTTCGAAATTTTAAAACCCAATACTGAACAGGATCCTGCAAATGCGATTTTGCCGATCTCTAGTATAAACCCAATATTTGATTAAGTTTGTTTGTTTTGTTTGCAAAAAAATTAGGGAATCGGCTGGGAGGCAGAAAAACTTTTTAAAATTAAATCTTAAAAATGAGAAAAAGTTGCCGCCCTCATTTCTGATTATAACTCAACAATTAATTTAAAAATTTAATTAATTAAAAAAACTTCATAATTTTTAACTTTACAGAAGGAATGGAAAGTTATCATTTAAATGGTGGTCGTTATGAAGGTAGTAATTATCAAATGACTTCTGAAGCTTCAAAAACGACGAGTGCACGAAAAGCTAAGAATGTTGATTTGAACGGACCGGCTCCACAAAAAGCAGGACGCAAAGGGAAACCAAGTCGCTCACCCATGAATTGAAGCATTCAATCCACGTTTTAATCCAGAAAATGGAAAAGAAGGCGACGGTAACTAATCCAAGCTGTTATTTTTTATGGTTCGTATTAGGGTTGTTCACTCTACCGATTCACTCCCAGTTTTCGGTTAATTCAAATTTTAAAACACCTGTTTTCTGCTTTGTGATTGAGTTAAATACCGGGTTTATTTTGAGAGAATTTCTAAGGAATCACGTATTTTCAAAAATTTTTGGTTCTTAACATTTCATAAACACGGCCTAATTTTTGGAAAGAAATATCAAAATTCTCAAGTTTTCAAATCTGAACAGCCCTACTTTGTATTTAAAAGTGAAGGGGTATTTTAATTGAGGAGTGTTGCTTATGCAGACTAAGGTTGGCGGATCCGGATCCGAAAAAAGGCAGGATATCCGGAAATTTTCGGTTCGGATACCGGATCCGGATATCCGAAGATTTCCAACTATCCACCAACCTTAATGCAGACCCCTTACCGAGTGTTCAACCAATTTTTATTTATTTTTTATGTCCCAATTCGCCCTTTAAATTAGAGATCGGAACGATACAATATATCATTTAAAAATATCGTTTATCGATACCGACTATATAGAAAGGTTTTTTGATAACAATTTCGGTATTTTTTTAACGGAATCGGGAACTTTTTGTCTACTTGGACCTGATCCTCAACGAGAATAAAATGATAAGAATATCGTTTATCGATCTCTAATATTTTAGATAAACAAAAGGTTTTTGCACAATTTTTTTTGTTTACAATGCTCTAAATTTTTTTAAAATTTTTTGAGTTTTTTCTTGGAAATTTGAAAATATTTTTTTATTTTGTTTTGGGAGCTTGTAAAATTTTTTTGTTGTGCATTACCCTTTCACTCCCCCTTTTATTTTATTTAATTCCCCCCTCCCCCCCCCCCCCCCCTTAATTTTGTTATTTAAATTTATTTTTAAGTTTCTCCCATTTAACGCCCTTCACAACCTTTCTCCTTTTTATTCAATTCACTCCCCCATTATTTAAAGTTATAGGGGAATTACCCCCCACCGCCTTCCATATTTTAAAATTCCTCTGTTTATTTACATGTTTTTGTGGACGTTTTATTTATTTTGGGTTTTTTTAAATTTGTATAAATTTTTTTTGGGTAAATTTGTTTTTATTCTACATCAAAAATTGTTTTATAACTTCTATCAATTACCCTTCCTCGAATAATTACCCTCTCCAGTTAGAATTTGAAAAAACACTTACCCAGAGTAGTTATCCAAGGAAACTAAAGTTTTCGGAAATTGGAAGAAAAAAATTTTCTGATAAAACGAATTAATAAACCATTTAAATAGAAATTAATTTTCTATAATTCAAGTTTTGTTAGAGTAAAGCAGCTGGGCTATAGGTGGTATTTCTCTCCTTTAGCTAGTGCAAAAGGTTAATCGGCGGCTGGGAGCGAACCAGCATCTTCAGTAGACAGGACTGATGTGTTAGCCATTATACAACGGCGCCTACTGCATAGCAGGGCTGGGCTTATTTCGCAATTTCGCGTTTCGCATCTTTCGCATTCTCGCATTTTTTAGCGCGAGAAGTTTCGCGTTTCGCATTTCGCTTTTTGGACCAAATGCGAAATTTGTTTCGCCTTTTTCATGCAGTATTTTTTTTATTTTTTAGATATTTTGACATAGAAATTTTTAAAGGAAAAGGAAAAGAAATATTTATAATCTATCACTTTGCTTTTGTTGGTTGATGGTGGAGTGATTAAGTTGACTGACTTCGTTCACATTGGTGTTTTTGGGGCTGGGTTCGAATCCAGACATAGGAACTAAGACTTAAACAATTTTTTCTTCCAAAAATAAATGTTTTTAAACTTTAATTTTAAATTGTAAATTTGTTTTATAAATATTAATCATATCTGGCCCGACTCGAACAAGACTCGATAATATTTTACCAAATTTATTGACAAAAATCGTAGAAATCTGGCTTCTTGGCATTCCAAAATTGCCAAAATTCTCGCCTGCGGCGCAGGAAAGGGATTTGAGATTAAGATGGATACATTATATTAAAATGTGAAAAGTTCGATGGAAAAATTAAAAAGTCCATGGAAAAAGATGAAGAATGGACCCGGCCGGATTTTTCTGGATTAATCCGATTGGGACCCGGACTCAGGCAAAGCCGGCCTGGAGCCCGGTCCGGTGCCGGGCACTAATACTAATAAGCAATCTTATGCTACGCTTACATAAAAATCGCGCGCGTCTTGAGACAGACGCTCGGCGACAAGACGCCGGCGACAGTCGCTGCTTCGTGCTTACATAAAATTGGCGACTTCCGCAAAAGCGACTGTCGCAAAGCGACAAAACGCTATTTTTATGTAAGCACGAAGCAGCGACTGTCGCCGGCGTCTTGTCGCCGAGCGTCTGTCTCAAGACGCGCGCGATTTTTATGTAAGCGTAGCATTAGGAAGAGTCTTCTTCAAAAAATGCACTAATGCTTTTATTTTTGCATCACAATCTCGTAATTATAATTTTGAACATGAATAAAATATTTTCAGAATTTTTATATAATTTCGCTTTCGCGTTTCGCATTCTCGCATTTTTTGGCGCGAAATGTTTCGCATTTCGCATTTCGCTTTTTATTTTTTTTAAAAAAGTTTCGCATTTCGCTTTTCGCTTTTTATTTTTTAATTACGCCCAGCCCTGCTGCATAGCCTTAGGATTATGGGGATTATGCTTTACATTAGTTACTTGGATCAAGAACTTGCTTCCTGGCCAAAAGGGTAAACCTTAATTCCCTTCAAACACTGTTTTTTTTTTGAAATAATTTTCTATTCAAAATTTATTCAAAGGCCAATTTTTATAAAAATTAAAAACTTTTGGGAACCTCTAAAATTTACCCTATAATTGTCTTTAAGATTTTATTAATTCAAAGAAATTATAGCACTGAATTTAGACAGTTATCATTTTTTATTCAACTACAGTGAAGGAGCTTTTTTAAATTATAAATAAATTGAATTAAAGTAAAAATTTTCGAGAGAATTTTTAAAAATAATTTTTCAAATTTTCCATTAATTATTAGTCTTTATAAATAAATAAATTTTCGATTTAAAGAAGAAAAATGAACAAATTTGAAGAAATCGGAGAAATCGAAGAAATTATGAGGAAGAAAATTTTTAAAAATTATTTAATTTTGTGTGGGTGGGTAAAGAAAATTGAAAAAAAAATTTAAAGACAGAGGAAAGCATGTGGGGGAATTGACGTAAATAAAAGTTAAAATAAGCAAAAATTTTGTAATATAAATATTCCCCCATTTAAGGGGCAAAAGCAAATATTTTTAAATTCTTCAATTAATTGCCAAAGTTCCCAACAAGAAGTGTAAGAGGCCTACGAGGTTTACTCTAGCTGATAAAATAAAAACTTCTAGTAGGTGGAAGGATGGTTTAGGGATAACTAAACAACATTTCGGGTCTTCAAAAAGCTCTTAGAATCAATCCCCTATAATTTTCTTTTACTATTTCTGGACTGGGTTTTACTACCCCGATTTTTTAAGTAAAATCCTCTCTACCTCCTTTAAATCCCCCGATTAGACTTGTAAAGAAGTAAAAAGTAAAAAATTGTGTTGATCAAAAAGTTGTAGGTCTTCAGGGTAATTCGGCATTGAGGGTGTAGGTCTTCAGGGTGTAGGTCTTCAGGGGTGGACTCGGTAAAATACCTAGACCCTCTCTTTAATTAAACAACTTAGAATTTAACTGAATCTCTATCAATAATTCTAGGCATGGAAAACATGATTCTGGTTTGCCGCTAACTTTCTTGTTTTTTTCTGGTGAAAATTTTGATCAAAAACACAGAATCCTTCCTTTTTTGTCCACAGATTAGGGGGAATTTTTGTATTATTCGTCAAGAATAACGCAAACAGCAATCCGTTTGCCCTTTTTCCTATATTTGAATATTATTTAACATTTCAAAAATTGTGAATGAAAGGACTTTATTTTTAAAAGTTTTAAAATAAAAAATGGGGGACGGAAGGACTGCCGGCTTTGAAAAAAAAAATTTAAAAAAAATAAAAAAAAAATTCCTTTATTTTTAATTAATCTTTTTTGGAATAAATATAAGAATTAATTAATTTTAGATTTTCAAAAAAATTATTTTTTAAAAATCCTTCCCATAAAAATGAATTATTTCTCAATTTTTTTGTTCTTCCTTTCATTTTATTTTGTTTATTCTTCTGGCGATTGGAATGCTGAAGACTTTGCAGAAATAATGAAACAATCTCAGGAAGCTGAAAATAATAAACGTTAATAATTTTAATTTTATTAGAATTTTGGTTGCCCTCAACATTTTCGGATAAAACGGTAAATACCGTCGGTAGTTCGGCAAAGTCCGGTGTCTATTAAATAATATCACAACTTAAAAAGTAGTAAATGTCGGGGGAGTTTATGCTGTAAAAACTAATAAAAAATACAAAAAAAATTTTTTTTAAATTTCCAGATGCTTCTTTACTTGATCCAACTACTAGCTATCATGGTATGCAAAAATTAAATTTATATATTCAATGCTATAACGAATTAAACACTTAAGATTGCCATTTTTGATTAAAAATCTACTACATTTCCCCCAAATATTAAATTTAAAAAAAAAATTTTCTCATAGCCTTAGATAATCATATTTAACTGTTTAGGCAGAGGTGGGTCGGAACAGTCAGAGGTGTCGGAAATCGGAACTGGCTCAAAAGTCGGAACTCGGAAATCGGAAATAAAATTTTTTTTCGGAAATCGGAAGGAAAAAACGCCTGAGATCGGAAGTCGGAACTCGGAAATAAAAATTTTATTTTCAAAACTGAATTAACAGTTAAAATTGTAAAGTGGCTCTGCCACCTCTGCTGTTTAGAATTTTATGATTTATAAGGATTTTAAGAGCCTAAGAATGCTATATTCTAACATCTCTTGTTCAGTAAATTTTTAATTATCTTTAAAGTTTCTAATTTAATTATTTAAGGAGAGCTAAGAAAAGTGGAGTTAAATAATGGTCGTTATGAAGGAAGTAATCTACAAACGACAGAAAAATTTGCAAGTATTCTTCCACCAAAACCCAAAGGAAGACACTCCAATTCATTGAAAAAAATAAATCATTCAAACAATGGGCCATTCCAGCCTTATCAACGATACTAAATAATTCAAAATCTGTCCAGCAATTTCCAACTTTCTAAACTTTTTTAGGGGTTAAATATTATCTTCAAACAGATTTTTAATTTAATATAGTGAATATTAAGGATCGGACCGAGACGAGATCTCAAGCAAAAATCTTGGTTGCCAAGATCGAGATTTTTTCAGGATATAGATCTCGATTCTCTTGTGATTTTTAGTAATTTATTTTTAGTTTTCTTTTAAATTGAAAAGTCGTTTGATGATAATATCAAAGTGTTTATTTATCCATAGGTCTGAAAATAAATATATAATGGCATAACTATAATTAACCGAGGCAATTTTGTGAAAAAGAAATCTAACCCTTACAGAACCCCAAAGCTAATTATTTTGGATTCCAAATTAATGGCGCACTGGATTTTCCGCACGTGATTTTACGGGATCCTGCCCCGGAATCCCGAGTTTTGTGCGGAAAACGAGTTTACCGGGCTTTACGGGATTAATGCAATTTTACCGATCTCTAATTATAATACAAGTTTTACGATATTGAAATTAGGAGTTCAAACTTTGGTTTGCATTTTTATTTATTTTCAGACTTTAAATTCCACCTTCCCCCCATTTTTGTTAAATAAACAACAGGTTTTTGCACAATTTTTTTGTTTACAATGCTCTAAAGTTTTTAAAATAATTTTTTGAGTCTTTAGTTAAAAAAGAAATTTAATTATTATTGAGAGCTTGTAAAATTTTTTTTGTTGTGCATTAACTTTCACTCCCCCTTTTATTTTATTTAAATTTACCCCCCTCCCCCCTCCTCCATCCTTATGTAAAGTTACCTATTTGAGTGATAGACTTGCTTCTATTTACTGCAGTGCTGGGTATTTGGCATTTGTTGGCTCCGGGCATTCTAAAATTTTAGCTCCTGCTGCCAACTCTGGAGCCCATCACTGACCTATGTACTACTGTCTTCCATATATTTAAAATTCCCTTATTATTTATGTTTTTGTAGGCATTTTATTCTGTTTTTATTTTAAATTTGTATAAACTTTTTGGTAAATTTTTTTTATTAAAATTTTGGAATTTATATAGAAAAAATATGTATAATTGACTGTTAAAAAGAATTATAAGTAATAAAGGTAAAAACTAGGGTTGTTGGCGACTGGTTTTACATCGGACTTTTTGATATTTTTTGCCAAAAATTAACTGTTTTTAGAAGATTTTAAAAATTGAAAGCTTCTGAAAATGAGTGGTTTTATTGAAAATTCCCCCAAAATAAAACCGGTATTTGCCCAAAACTCAAAACCGAAAACCGGGTTAATAATAGTAAGAGGTTGTAGGTTGTTCACGGTCGGTTAACCGAACCGAAACCGAAAACCGGGGGTCAAAAACCGGCCAAAACCGAAAACCGGGGGTACCGGTTAATAACCGGTAGTGAACAACCCTAGTAAGAACCTTTAAATATTTTCTCGATTTTATCGAGTAGAATATGGGAAAAATAAACAAAAAGCAAAATTTAAAATAAAATTTTAAGAAAGGACAAAATAAAATTTGTCGCCGAACTTTTGCCCCACCCTGTACAAAAGTTTTTTTTGGAAATTAAACACAAATCAATCTAAACTTTCCAAAAATCTAAAACTTTCCCAAGAAGTTTTTAGATTACTATTAAATTCATGATCACAGTAAACAATGTTCCCTTGCAAGTACAAACAAATTTTAAATTTCTAAATACTTCTAGCTCATCACCCCTCCTAAACTTTCAAATAATTACTACTAAAACTATAAATATAAATTTTTATTTTTTCCAAAATAACAATTTTTAAATTAATTTTTTTCTTTAATTTTTAAACAAATCATTTTTGTCAATTCCATTCTTCTCAAGATAATTATCCAACTTTTGTTCAAAATTAAATTCATAATTAATACCAAGATTTTTAATTTTCAACATTTTCTCGCGTAATTGTTCGGTAAAACGTTTCTGAATTTAAAAAAATTTTTTTATTTAATTTTAAAAAAGAGTAGATGAATATTTAATTAAAACTCTCTTATCCTTCCAAATTTATTAAAATTAAAATAAAAATTACCAAACGAACACGTTCTTGTTCTTCATTTTTTGGCGCTAAACGTTTCAATGTTTCCTTCAAACCTTTAAAAAAATAAAATTTTAAAAAATTTTGGAAAATAAATTTTATTGAGATCTATTTTTAAGGGTTTTTCTAAATTATAAATATACCGTATAACCCGTATTAATTGCCCTCCCTCAAATAATTACCCCACTTCTAGTAATTACCCCATCCAACAATAAATTGAAACAGTAATTAACCCCATGAAATGCCCTAAAACATGTTCAAATTTCAAACCTCAAATTTCAAGCCCTCCCTCAATTAATAACTCCTTTCAGCGGAAGGTCGAAACAATAATTACCCAGGGTAGTTAATAAAAGTACCTCTCCTCCTCCCTTTTTCTCCCCTCTACTCAATCCTCCCCCCCCCCTTCAATCCCTTCCCTTCCCAATAATTTAATGCGAAATATATATTAAAAATAAAATCTCTTTTAAACAAAAAATTCTTTAATTTTTTTCCTTACGATTCTCTCCAGGTTCAATAATTTTCCCAAATCTCTTTCCTCCCCTTATACATTTAGGTATTCTATTTTGATCAACAACAGAACACCCCAATTTCTTTTCTGCCAATAAATAATTATTCATTGATTTTGCAGCTATTTCTGCTACTTTTTCATTTTTGAATTCAACATAGGCAAAGCCTGTATGATGACCCTAGAAAAAATTTAAAAAAAAATTTTTCATTATTTTTCTCACTCTTTTGCTGCGAATAACACGAACACGTTTGACATCACCAAATTGACTAAAAATAAATATGTATTAAACTTGTTTTGAATGTTGCAAAACTTTGTTTTAAACAAAAACAAACAAGATTCTAACTTTTACCAACATTAAACTTGAAAACAACATGTTCAGAAAAAAGTTTATTTAAAGTTTGTTTAATTTATTACTGTTTAATGTTTTATTACACTAAACATGTTTTCAAGTTTGTTTTTGTTTTAAAGTTCCTCCGTTCCCCAAAACATATTCCCAAGTTTTATATTAAAAGTTGAACATGTTTTATTTAAAGTTGGTTTATTAAAAATAAAATAAAACATGTTCAGATAAGTTTGTTTCAAATGTTTATTTCATTCAACAAAAACAACATGTTTTTAAAATTCCCCCACCTAAAATATCCATTCATTTCCTTCTCAAAAAATCCATAGGGAACATTAGACAAACGAATAACATGTTGAATTTTAGATTCTTCATTAAACTGTTGTTGTTTCTTTCCTTTTTCTTTATTTTTTAATTGTTTTTTATCTTTTTGTTTTGTTTCTTCATTCTCTATTTTGAATTTTTTGTTTTCAATTTTTTCAGTTTCAATATCACTATTTAATTCACTATTTAATTCATCTTTTACGCGTTGTCTTTTCCTTGTTTTAATCATTTTTAGTTGCTAAAACTTTTTGTTTAGATAAACTTAAAAAGAAAAACATTTAATTAATGCACAACATTCAACCTTAACACAAACATTTGTTTCTTCAAAAACATTAAAACAAACTTGAAAACAACATGTTCAGAAAAAAGTTTATTTTAAAGTTTGTTTATTTAAAGTTCGTTTTTGTTCTAATAAAAACATTATTATTCCCAGGTTTATTTAAAGTTCGTTGTTTTTCTTTGTATCTCTGAATTTTCTCTTTGTTTCCAAAACATATTAATATTTACAAGTTTTAGATTAAAGATGTTTTAGTTATGTTTCAAAAATTATTTTTAAGTTTGTTTTAACGTTGAAAAGGAAAAACCTTGTGCATTAATTTTAGAAATTAATTAAAAATAATATATTGAGTACAACATTAAAGTAATAAAAAATAATTTCTAAATATTTTAAAATATATTTTATAATCTTAAAAAATATCTATGCAAGAACGGCATAAAATATATAAGTGAAATTCATTTAAAAGAGAATTAAATTTTGGGGGGAAAAGATTAATTTAAATAAGGCAAAAAATATAATTGATATGCTGCCATTTTTTCTAAAAATAAGGAGCTGAAGTAAAAAAATAAGGCTAAATACATTAATTTTGAATGCAACAATAAGAGAAATTAAAATAAAAATAAAATAGACGGGTCGAATCTAGTCTAAAATTTTTAAATAATAATTTTAGTGAGGTGGAAAGAAGTTATGCAGATATTTTTGAATTAAATGTTAAAAGGAAAAGAAAAACTCTTCAAAAATTATTCAACTAAAAAATCTAGTTTAAAAAATTATTTTTTGATTAAACGATTTTAATCAAAAAAATTTTTTTGATTTTGTAATTTTAAACAATACTTTGAAGGCCATATTAAAAGTCATATTTTGAAATGAATTAGAAGGCCAGAAATAAAAGAGCGTTACAAGCAAAATATGAAGTTTAAAATACTAATTTTAACTTAGATTTAATACAAGCAAAATTCAGTTTTGTTTTTTTAAAAGCAAACATAACCTCTTGCCAATACAAAAAAAAAATAACTCAATTTTGAATTTTAGATTTACGTCTAAATAATTGCTTAAATCTATTTCGTTTAGTTTTGGTGGGTAAAGAAGAATCGACACTAAGTAATGAAGTACTTGCACTTTGTCTTGATAAAGGTCGTGTAAATGATGATGAATTTGTTGTTGGTGGTGGTGGTTGTCTTAAAAAGTTTTTTAGAGAATTTAAAAAAATAATTTAAAAAATTAAAAATTATCAAAATATAAAATTGTCTAGAGCCCATTTCAGCCCCCATCCATTAATTTAAGTTTGGTTTTTACAAACAAATTAATTTAAAAATCGACAAAATTTTAAATACTCGTAGATAATCCCAATATAGTTCAATTAAGGTACAATATTTTCAACTCCATAGCTGTATCTAAAATTTACACCTTTAAATTATTTCCTCAGTTATCCCTTCCAGCGAGATAGATAAAATAATCACGCAGGGTAAATATTCGAGGAAACACACTAGTATTTTGTAAGCGTGTAAAATATCAATAGTTAGCTATAAATCGACGTGGAGATAATCAACAGGTACCAGAAAAAACCTCAAAAACCTACTTATATCCAAAATTAAAATGAGGGTCATTTTCATGATGTTGAATTTCTCCCCCATTAGTAATTGTGGTTGGAGGGTATTCATCTAGACAAGAAGTGTTATTATGTAATTGTGTTGGTTGTTGTTGTAATTGGGGTTGGCGCATTCTTTCAAGTTGTTTAATTCCCATAATTGGATTTGTTTCGAGTGATTGGACAACTCCTTAAATTAAATTTAAAATTTACAAATTTTGGAATTGGGAAGAAAATAAAATGAAGATTATGCTAAGAAAAAGAGGGAAAAGTAATTTTAAAAAATGTCTTGACAAAAAGTAATAACCACATAAACAAACAAATTTCTTTTCTATAAGAATCTTTCGAACTTTTCGGCACCAATTCGTTTTGTTACTAAATTGATGACTAAAATTTTTTGAAATTTTTAGAAAAAAAATCATGATTGGAACCGGAAAATCCTATTTTCACAAAAATGTCGGTATAAGGATCGGAGCAACTCTGAACCTGGCCCTCTAAACAAAGCCTGAGACAAAAATAATGTAAAAACAATTATCTTTAAGGTTATGAAAGTAGAGAATATGGTTGTCGGATCCTCATCCGAAAAAAGGCCGGATATCCAGAGATTTTCGGTATGGATATCGGATCAGTATATCCGAGGATTTCCAACTATCTGAAAACCCCAGTAACGAAGACACTATAATCCTTCGATAAGACAAACGAAAATAATTTCATGACAGTTCCCCCAAGAACGTGAAATTAAAGTTAATTGGAGTTGAGTTTTCAAATTAAAATTAGTTATTTACGTGATCATATACAATTAAATAAAATAGATTAAATAATTTCAGCATCACTAGAAGAGGAGGAAGGACGGGATGATGAAGATAGGGAAATATTATTATTACAATCTTGTTGCGAATATAAATTTTGGGAAAATAAAATATTAGAAAAACGAATTGGAGAAGAAAAACTTTGGAAAGAAAAAAATTGTTGAGAAAAAGAAAAATTATTAGAAGATGAATTGCCAATTTGTGAGGAGGAAATGTTGTCAGTTACTGAAAGGGGTTTTAATTTTAAAAAGAAGATTGCAAGGAGTTATTTTTAGAAAAAAAAATTTTTGGAAAAAAATCAAGGTACTTTCTGGTTATCTACCACCATTTACCTTTTTACCGAATTTGATTGGCTATAATTTTTTTATGCTTAATCCAATCCGAATGAAATTCATATCATTCAAAAGCCATCAATAAGCGCTATATTTTAACCAACTTAATGGTCAGTATGATCAATCATGGAAAAGTTACAAATCGATAATTGTAAAAAACAACGATTTCTTGCACTTGACTTGTAACTTTTTATGAGTGGAAAGACTTGATCCATCCAGTTGGGTAAAAGATAGCGGTTATCGAGGGCTTTTGAATGATATGAGTTTCCTTCGGATTGGATCAAGTATAAAATAGGTTATAGCCAATCAAATTCGGTAAAAAGGAAAATGGCGGTAGAAAACCCGAAAGTACCAAAAGAAACTAAAAAAAATTCCCCTACCAAAAGGTCCAGTAATCGAAAAACCACAAAGAGATTCAATTTTCATCCATCTTTGCACCAATTCTTCAATTCCTTGTTTTATTTTTTCCATTCTAGCTTTTAAACTAAAAATTTTTGTATCAATATCGTCAGTTCCAGAAGTAGCTCCAGTTGCCAATTTTAATGAATTTACTATACTACTTTGCTTTTTTCTCATTTTATCAACCAATTCCATTGCTTCACGCATTTCTAACAAACAATCTGTCCGTTGTTTGTCTAAAATATTGAAAATAATATACAAGTATGTTGGCCATTCCCTCCAAATACTTCCATTTCCTCTACCTCCTTCTTATTTATCATCGTTCCCGCAAGGATACTTTTTTGTTCACCCTCAGGTTCCGAGGCAGAGATGCACGAAAATTTCGTTTGCGGACGAAAATAAACGCCTATAGGTAGGAAGGAAAAGAAGAGGATGGTCATTCATATTTTCCTTAAAGCTAAAAAAGAAGAGGGTACACGAAACGAAAAATTTTCGAGCATCTCTGTTCCGGGGGTTTTGGTCCTTTGGTTCGGTTCTCTATAACTAAAGAAAGGGAAGGGAGAGGGGGAGATAAAGGATACCAGAATAATTTATTGAAACCGATACCCTTAAAAGGATCCAGTCGCCCAGGTAAAATAAGATGAAAATATGGGGAAAAAATAATTCAAATACCTAAATATGCTGATTCAATTTCATAAGTTCGCCTAAGCAATGTTTGAAGAAAAAAGAAATGTTCTCCTCCATCCATCCCTCCAATACTTAAATCACCTCCTCCAACACCCAAAAGTTTTTGCTCATTTTCAAAATCGAGAACTGGATTCTTTAAAATTAAAAAAAAATTTTTTTTAATTAATTCTAACAAAAAATACATAATTATATCCTTTTGCTGCATTAACCTCTCCATTGCTATCTTCTGTAGGTTGTTGTTGTTGAACTTTATTTTCTTCTTCAAATCTGAAAATTTAATTTAGCTTAAAATATGTCTTGAGAAAAAATTTAACAAAAAAAAAAGAATTACTCGTAAAATTCCCTTGTTATATTTTTTTCCAAAATTAAATTTAAAGAATTTTGAAATGGTTTGGATGAGTCCATTTTGTTAAAAACACATTTTAAAGTATGTTTTTAATTTATTTGGAATTATTATAATAAGCAGAAAGGAAAGAATGGACCGATTTCGTAAGGAGATTGAGATCGACCATATCCCTAGCAATTTAAATGTATAAAGTCCAAAAATATCCAGACATGACTTCCAAGTTCCAGTACAAAATGTGACCCAAAAATCCAAGAAAAGGAATCTTAACTCTTTTTTAGCCCTGAATTCAATAAAGAAAAACTCTCTTAAAGTGTTCCCAATAAGAAAAAATATAAAAAAATTTTTTTAATTCAAACTTTTGTTGTTGATGCACTCCCTCAAAATCAGTCTCCATATCCCTCAATTTACTCAATCTTGTCGATAATTCTTCCATTTGTTTTTTTGCTCTATTTTTATATGCTTTGAATATAATCAATAAACTAATTAAACAAATTAAAAGACAGGCCAAAGCAATATCTTTAATTAACGAAGAAGAATCTTGAGATCCAAATAAAACTAAATCCAAAGCTTTTAATTGAAGTTTTTGCCGATGAACAGAATTTTTGATATCCAGAGAATTAAATATTGATGAATTTTGAGCTGCCAATCTGGAAAAATAAAAAAAAATTTTGAAGAAAAGAAGAACAGTTGAAACCCTATTTTATGCATTGTTGACACCCCCTCCCCTCCCCCCATTATCCAACCAAATTAAACAGTACTCTTTTCTAAATTGATTGGATAATAAGAGGTTGTAAAATAAAGAAAGGACGAAGCCTAACAATATGTAAAAATCAAAAAGGATAAGGAAATTGAAATTAAGTTATTTCAGAAATTGAAGTAATTTTGAGAACAGGTAGAGACCTGTTTTTGAAGCCCCCCACAACCTGACAACCCACTTTTTTCTAAAGTGGTTCGATAATAGGAGGTTGTAAAATAGAGAAAGGTCGACTTAAAGCCTAAAAATATGTGAAAGTCAAAAAGAATAAAGAAATTGAAAAAAAGTCGTTTCAGAAATTGAAGGAATTTTGAGGAAATTTTAAAGAAAGACCTGTTTTTTTTTAAAAAAAAGACCTGTAAAAAATCAAAAAATGTAAGGGGTAAACAAAATATTTATTAATCTTCGATTCTATTAAAGATGCCGAAAATATACTTAAAAAATTGTTTAAAAAAATTTAAAAACCTTGGAAAATCAATTCCAGTAATTCCTTCCCTCATAAAATTATTGACATATTGAGGCAATTTTACTCCATTTACCAGCCAATCGATTACTTAAATTTTCGATTAAAAATTAATATTTAACAAAGAAAAACCTTGTTTTTCACCCCATTCTCTAACATCTGATTGAAACCAAGCATCCCAAAGGTCATCAACGGTTATTGACTCATCATTCCCATGAAAAGCTTTTTCTCTTTTTGCGCGTTCAGATTCGCCAAATTTTAAATCTTCTGTTAGAAACTGAAAAAAATTTTAAATGAAAAGAATGAAATATTTTTAAGTCAAATTTAAATAAATTATTTCAGGAAAAATGAGAATAGTAAAGGCCAAGGATTCGGCCCAGGTCAATAAACCAAATCCAGAGTCCAGGAACAGGCCCAGGCTTTTCAAAAATCCCTCAATATAAACCCACATCAGCCGATTCATAGCGTTCAATAGACCCAGACTGGTCATTATCCAAAACACCATGAATTGCCTTTATTGCCAAATATCCTTCCTGATCTCTTAATTTTTCATCTTCTGAAGTTATTTGGATATCTAAAATTGAAAAAAAAAAGAAATAAAAATATAGTTTAAAAAAACTTTTTGTCATTTTATTAGCAGAGATAAAAAATAATTGAAGAATTGTTACAAGTGAAAGAAACATTCTGAAAAGTTGCTAATAACAATTTAAAAAAAATAATTAAAAATTAAAAAAATATTTGCGGACAAAATACTATTTTAATCGCAATTCCAAATTCATTAATGTGGAAAGGAAGTGGGCCGGATCAGATCCGGTGACAAAATATTGTCCGGAATTACTCCAGAGATCGTGGAAATCACGAACCCCAAACTATGTTTGGCGGATAGTTGCATATCTTCGGATATCCGAATCCAATATCCGAACCGAAAATTCCCGGATCCAGATATCCGAATCCGCCAACCTTACCCCAAACTCTGGAAAAATCGGCCGCAGTGTAAAACAAATTGATGAAAAAAGAAGTGTGTACCCTTTTGTCTTTTGGACATTTTTACATTTATGTATTTCGTTACTCGGATATAGCAATTTTTTATTTTACTTACCTTCGTTATTTAAATTTATTAACACATCAAAAGGAACAAAAATTACTTTAACTTTTGTTGTGTCTTTTTATTGTTAACGAGTATTGATTGATTCTTTTTTTATTTGTTAGGTGTCTTGACTGGCAGGACGGATGATGAAAAGTGAATGGATGTCGAAACAAGATGTTAAAAAACGGTTGGATAGTAAGTTTATATTTGTTTCTTTTTTGAACTTTTTGTTTGTGTGTTTTGATCAGATCAGCAGGTGTTTTTCTAAATTTTGGATTGGAGTTTTCTTGGGTTATTTTTTGATCCAATATCCCTTTTTATTCTTGGAAAGACAACTCTGATCAAAATAAAGATTTTAATGTTGGGAGGCTTTTGGCAATGAAAGTCTGAGGAAATTGTCTCCTTTGGATTTGAATAACTGCATGTTATTGCCTCTGTCTAATAATAGATAACCTATTCCAAATCAATTCCAAATCAAACCTTCCAACAGACCAAAAAAATTTTATTTTTCCATGATACTCCCATGGAGGATATCACGCACTAGCAAAGAAAGACCTAATTATATCCAAAATTAAATATTGCCTTAAGCAATATTAGGGAAAAGTAGATTGACAAGTTTTTAAATTTTTCTTTGTAGATTGTGTTTATTTTTTCTGGGTAATTTGTTGTTTCCTTCACTTAATATTAAAATTGAAGGCAAATTTCTAACTCTTTTTCTTCAATTCTAAGGTATCTTTGGCGAGTATTCTGCATTCGTGGTTAGGCCAGATGATCAACAACAATTTGCTCAACAGTCAAAATTGTTGGAAAATAACTATAAATCTAATAAAATTTGTAAAACTGAAATTCTACGGGATGAGAGACAATCAAATGTCGATAACCAAACTCAATCTAGGTTTGATTTTTGTTAAAAAAAACTTTCAGTCCTGTCCAGTTTGTGTATCCCACAATATTGTATAATTGATTTTTTTTTGCTTTTTTGAAAGCTGACATGAGTTTGAGTTTTTTTACGTTTTTTGTCTTCAAAATCTTTTACGTGATCTAGGACTAACAATTAGATTATCCTATTAATTTGGCTAACTATAATCGATTTTAAAAAATTCGTTAGCCCTTGGTTAGGTGTTCATAAGTTCCGACACAAAAAACGTTAAGATTAGGGTTGCCGATCCTATCCAAAATATCGAGTCTGGCCTTGAATTTTGGCCCAAAAAAGACTCGGTCGGGCCGGCCCGAAAAAATGACTCGAACGCCTGCCCGACTCGAAAACGGCAACCCTAGTTAACGCCCAAATCTAACTTTCAAAATCAACCAAATCCGATAAGTATACCTTAAGGGTACGCATAATCTGGCAAAGAAACTTCCTCATTAATTTCTCTTTTCTTCTAGTTCAAATATTAATTCAATGATTGGACAACTTGTCAATATATCTAAACCTCTTTCACCTCTTACCTTTGCACAAAATGAGTCTAATCAACTTGCCAATGGATTTGAAGTGACAAAAGAGGATGAATTTTCTAATAAAAGTGAAAAGTAAAAAATTTTGAATTTCGTTATTTAATTAGGGGGGGGGGTATGTTGTAAGTTTATCGTTAGTATTTTATTCTTTGGTACTTTTCTGCTAACTTTTATCATTCGTCACTTTCTTTTAAATATTTTAATGGACAAGGGAGCGTTATGAAAAGGGTTATTAAATTAATCCATTTTGAAGAGATCCTTTCGATGTTAAGCTAAAAAGAATTTTAACGTAGAAACCTGGGAATTACTAACAATAAGAACCTTTTTAATTTTTTGCCCTTTTATTTCCCAAATTTTTTTTTCAGATTTGGGCCAGATTTGGGTACAATATTGGAACAAATTTCTCGTGTTTCTCCTCTTCTATCGCCAATTGTCAATATTTCTACTTCTTTAAATGAAAATAATTCTGATTCTTTGGATAATTTAAAACAAGAAATTAATGCTATTATTACCTCTAAAAGCGACCAAAATGGATCAAAAAATAATTTGAAGAGGCCGAATACGGACGGTTTAATTTTTATTTTGTTTTCTACTTTCGTTGGGTTCTTTTTCTTTCTAAAAAAGTTCGGTCCTTAAAATTATATTCAATTAATTTTCAAAGGTGGTATTAACCTAATAATTCTATCTAATAAAATTTGCGGGTTTTAGAATTATTTTATGGGTTTCTACTGATTTTACATTTGGGTTTGAGGATGTCTTGGGTTTTGGAGAAAGGTCTAGGTTTATTTTCAAAATTTTCTCAATCGGATTCCTCCGGTACTCCGAGGCATCTCTGGTTTCGTCGAAATAGCGGCATCGTTATTATTTTTATCAGAGCAATTTTTAATTAGGCCATCCCTTTCTAGTACCCAATTATTTACCCCAAATCAATTACCCAACTAGTACCCCAAATTAATTTTTAGAAGACACTTCTCACATACACATCTCACCAAAACGTCATAAGGATTTGAATGTAGAAGAACAACAACAACAATATTTTACTCAAAATAATATTAAAAAAGAGAATAATTCTTCAATTTATTCAATTAAACTTCGAAGCATTTCTTTAAATAAATTGCTTAATAAATTTTATCCTCAAAAAGAATTGCAAGAAGAAGGTGAATTACAACAAGAAATTCAATCTGAAAGAAGTGTGGATTGTTCTACTGCTAATGCTTCAACACCAACTACACAAATTGATGTTGAACATACACAAAATGAAGGAGGGAATGCTCAGCAGTCTGATAATATGGTTTTATTTTTTAATTCATTAAAATTTAAGAATTGAGATTGGGTTTGTCTTAAATTTTATCTTATCGGGATTGTAATTTTTCACAATATTTATTTCGTTCGGCATTAATTTTTAGTCTCTACTTCAAACCTAATTTTAAGACCGTCATTATGTTTTGTTTTTTTTTAAATTTTGTTTATTAACAAAGTTTGAGCTAATCCTAGTTAAAGGGGTATCCAAACTGGGGAAATTACTTAGTACAGTTAGATTTTTCGATTTTTCTTGGAGAATTTATTTTTGGAAAAAACTAACTTTTTATGAACCGACCTAGTTAACAAAAAATATTAATTTTTGGCTACGCTTATTTAAGCTAATAAAATTTTTTTTTTAATTTTTAATTATTGCAGAGGATCCTTTTAAATTTAAACATTTTTAGTCTGATCAACCAGCAAATATTTCTGATTGTGACTTCAAAATTGGATTTCCAACGCCTGACGGAAAATCACCACCTTTTGAGTTCTTTCAAAAAAATGCTCGTGATATTCGAAAAAGAAGCGATCAGGAGGTTTGAAAAGGATTTTTTCTAGTTTTTTTTAAATTAACGTAAGGCCGGTTTGAGAAATTATGTGGTCATTCTATTTAGAGGAGTACGTCCGAGTAGTTTTGCCCTCACCCAGTTTTAACAGACGCTCGGGGTTTTTTCGTCCTTACTCGGGCTCGAACTTGGGATCCTAATAATACTTGGCAGAGGATCCTAATACTTACTCATGCCAGTGTAAACCGAGTCTGTTACTCGGTACTCGCTCGGTTTTCCCCCCAATTATTCGATACTCGACCTACTCTAATTTAGAGTATGTCTTTCTGATGTAGGTTTTACGATATTTGACGCAAATCTAGTCTAACTTTTATTTTAACGAAATTAAAAAAAAAATTTTTAAGGGAGATCGAATTTTGAAACTTCTCTTTTCCTTTGAATCACTTGCATATTATATAATGGCGTCCTCAACTTTAACTTCAAAAACAGAAAAAATGCATTCTTCAATAGCAGAAAATACTAATTATCTCAAGTATAAATTTTAAGTTTAAAGGTTTTTTAAAAATTTTTTATTTTAATAGTTCTTCTTGGAATTCCTTCAAAAAACAAAAAATCGCAGAATCAAAATTCCTTACTTCAATACGTACACGTTTAAAATATTTACAAATGATGATTTCTGCTTGTTTGGCTTATAATTTGTATTCATTACGTTCTGGGGTGAATTTTTGATTTTTTATAAAAAAGTATCTTCATCTGTGAGGGGATCTTATTATTTTTTTCTCCCATTCTCAAAATACATTCAGAAAAATGATGATAGTTGATAACCATTTAACCGAGTTTTTATGGAAGTCAGAGACATATTGGGATGGACATATTTGTATATTTCAATGTACAAACAGCTTCTCTACGGGTTTCACGATTTTCGGCCACTTAGTCTTTTTTATTGCATTGTTATATTGAAGAAGAGTTGTTTTAGAACCAACGTGAATGGGCAAGAAGTTATTTTTCTCGCAATAATCCCGATATGTCCGTCCCATATCCCTTCCTACCGTTCCTATACTACGAACCCAGATGTGGGTTGTGATTTTTTACCCCATTTATCGTTCAAAACTTTTTGGCTATTTCCTCATAAATTTTTTTTTAATTTTAAATTTTTTTTAATTTTGTTTTTTTTCCTTCACAGCTTTTTGATATCTCCTCATAAATTTTTTTTAATTTTAGCAAGCTCTAAAAAATTATACAATTCTTCAACAATATGAAAAAGAAAATCCTGCAATTAGCAGACGCCCTACAAGTAGAGGAGCTACAACAACTAATAATAATAATAACAACAATAATGGAATAAATGAAAATGGAACAGCATTAACAACAAATGGTATTGGTGGAGCAGCTACATGTTCAACAACAACCCCTTCACCTGGTTCTTCTACTCCTAGCTCTTTTAATTCTCAAACTACGGTGTGAAAAAAATTGGGGGAAATCTTTAAAAATTATTTTTTTGAAGGTAACATTACCGTTAGAAATGTACAATATCATGGTTCAACAAGTTAAAATTCATAATCATTTAATGTGGTCAGATAAGTTGTGGAATGATGCGGAATCTCATGCTCCACAAGAATGTAAAGGTGTGGTTGTACTTAACTATTTTTAATTTTGGAAAGTCTGAAACTTCAAAAAAATGTATTACTTGATTATTCAATGTAATTGTAGTTGGCCCTCTTGGGATTTATTCAAGTGAAATTGGGCCAATAAGACATAAAATTTTAATTGGATGTTGATAAAATTTGGGAAAATTATTTTTGTAAAGTCATCATCCCATTATTTCAGTCGTTAGAGTCATTTAAACACAGTGAGCAAAGCTCCTAGCAAAAATTGCTGCCTGGAGCTCACAGGTTCGATTCCTGTTCGGTTGCTAAACATTCTGTTTTCAATAATTGACTCCTTGTGATATTCGATCACTGGATGGGGGGATATATTCAAAATAACAGTCTACTAATTAATAAAAAATTTTGTTAGAATTTTTTGAACGAGTTACCAATTTATGTTGTGAATTAAAACCAACCTCTGGATTGTCTACTATCGCAGAGTTTTTGCTAACTACCGTCCAATGTTTAAAAAAAGAATATAGGGATAAGACTTGAATTTAAAAAAAAATTAAAAGTATATTTGCCAGAAGTGGGGCATTTTGCGTAAATAAAAACAACAACAAAGTACAACGGGTCTTTCACCTCTAAAAAAATAATCCCTCATTTTATATTAAATTTAATTTTGATTTTCTTTTAATTGCCGTTTTATTTTTTGTATGGTGGATTTATTTTTTGTTTTTGATTAATTTTTTGTTTTTTTAAATATTGGGAATTTCCTGTTTTTCTTTTAATTTTGGGTGAAATTTAAAATACTATAAAGTTAACTTTGAACCCTTTATCTACACGTCCCAGTAATTTACCAATTTTTTGTTTAAACCAGAATAGGACGACTGACTATTCAACAGTGTTCAAAAGTCTAAAAAAGCTCTATAATCGAAATTTCGAAACAAAAAAAATTTCGTAACAATTCTGATTCGAATTCAAGCAAATCCTTTCATTAACATTTCTGAGGTATGAAATTCTTGAATTTTCATAATCTTTGGGGTATATAATTTTTCTCTAAAATTTTGAGTAATTTTCTTTCTCCTTTCTAGCCCTTTTTTATCAAAAATACTAAACATAAATAAAACGGCAATTAATTAATTAAAAAAAGATATATAATCAGATTCATTTATTTTTATTCTCATCCCTCTCTCTAATCCCTAACCGCAATTTTTTCTTAGTACAATCGAATAGGTAAATAAGTAAGTAGAGATATTTTGCTTATCAAATCCTCAAAAATTTATTTTTATTTGTTTTTTTCTTCTCATTATTTGTATTCAAGCTGGTGATTATTTTTTTATATAAAATTAAATTTTTATTATTATTTTACTAAATGCAAAATATATATTATGGTTATTTAACTAAATACTACATACACCCCGTTGTTATTTTTGCTTTTATTTGGGAGAGAACGGATTTTTAGGTTGTAAATTAATTTGAATTAAAGGGGATTGATAGTTTAATATTTAAGTTCACTCTGATTTTTCAAGGTCGAACTGTGTATTAATTCTGAGTTTAAAGTCCGCGAAAATTATCTCTAATAGAGATCAAGGCCGTCCTTGGATCTTACTTGTCCAAGCCTCAGTCATTTTTGAACTGCCTGGGTTATTCCGGAAGTCTGGAGTCACGATCCGGCCACGGTCGTTCAATTGATTGAACTTCCATGATTCTTTTTAAAAACCCAATCCCATTCTTCAAATCCATTAAACAACTAACTAAAAATCCGCTCTTTGCTTTTTTAAATAAAATAAAATGTTTGTTTATATTAATGCCTTTTTTAAATCTATATATGGTCAATTTAGTTGTTTTAAGAAAATATCATCGCTTTTTAAAAAATTACTCTCAAAAAATCCATCCAAATATTCCTCTTATAGAATGCGATATAATAAAAGTATTTTTATGCTATAAAAATAAAATTGGTGATATAGAAGAAATTTTTTTTGATTTTTTCTGTAAGGGACTAGTGAAATGATTCATAAGGTTTTTAAAGGCAACTTGAAAGAATTTTTTGGTCATTTTCTATTTTAATTTTGACTAGAAACGAGTGCCTCGTTGGGTTTGATCTAAATTAAGTAAAATTAAAATTTTTTAAACAAATTTTACATACTCCATTCATCCAACGTTGGCATTGAGCGGGATAAAGGGTCGTTGGGACTAGTTAAGTGTGCGTCTAGTACTTTCTGA
The DNA here is from genome assembly GCA_036172945.1 of Meloidogyne incognita. NCBI lineage: Eukaryota > Metazoa > Nematoda > Chromadorea > Rhabditida > Meloidogynidae > Meloidogyne > Meloidogyne incognita. The sequence continues at coordinate 13,307,912 of JARQAC010000001.1, forward strand.
AAAAGTTAAGTGTAAACTTGAGTTTACAAGTTTACACTTAACTTTTTCAAATTAAGGTTTTATTTACTTAAGTTTTCAAGTTTATTAATATTCTTCGTCAAGTTTGAGTAATATTCAGTTTAAATTAAATTTAAGTATGTATAATATTAAAGTCTTAATAATTCAAGTTTATTATTTTTACATGTGGGAGGCTTCAAATAGAAAACTTGCCTGATAGCGCAGTTTACAAGCCGCCTCGATTGTTTTTGCTAATGAATTTGCTGAAGGTTCGGTATGGAAGACATAACAAATAAAATGATCAGCGGATTGAGCTACTATGAAGGCGCAGTGTCTGAAAAAATTTTATTTTGCTGTCTTCTTGAAATTTCTCAATTTTTACTTTGTATCCCTTCCAATTCCCAAAAAGGAGAGGTAACGAACACGACATGAAGCAATTTGCCTTTTAACACCTTTAGCTTCAAATATAGCTATAACTGAGGGAGATATGTGGACATCTACAAGAGTCCAGCGTTCTTTTCGTACTTCTTTTAGTAGTCGGTCAACTGCTTCATTGAGCATTTCTATTCCAGTGGCACGGGGTACTTAATATTAAATAATTAACTCTTGCTTTAGTGCAGTTTAACCTTGAGTTACTCCTATAAAATGGCAACGAATAATTTTTTTCTGCTCTTCAATTGGTGAGGGAAGTATAGGGGTTGATTGCCCTGAAAAATAATTAAACTTGAAAAAAAGTTGGTATTTTATGTTTTTATTCAAGTTTATTTTTACTCCAAGTTTTATATATTCGTTTATTTCTATTCAAGTTTTATACATATGTATATCCAATCAAGTTTGTTTTCTAAATTCAAGTTTTATGTATTCAAGTTTATTTATTTCAAGTTTCATAAATTCAAGTTTATTTTCTCACTTGTTATTCTTCTTAAACCACCATTAAGCGAACTAGGCCTTGGCTGACTTCTTTGTCTGATTAAAGTATTACAAATATTCCCCAAAGCTTCTGCCACTGCACTAGCAGGCTGATCGCACCGGAATACATGACAAAGCAAACGGCCTTTGTCCAGAGCAACAAAAGCGAATTCCCTTTAAATTTTTACAACTTGTTTTAATTAAAGTTTAATTTTTAATGTTTTCAAGTTTATTTTTATTGTTTTCAAGTTTGTTTTTATAAAAACAAGTTTATTTTTAAACAAAAGTTTATTTTCATAAAAACAAGTTCATTTTCAAACAAACAAGTTTATTTTTAAATAAACTTGTTTATCTTTGTATAAACATGTTTTTCCAAGTTGTATGTAAATATATTCAAGTTTATTATATTTTTCCCAAGTTTGTTTTAATAATTTAATTTAAGTGCCTTGGATTCTCTCTTCCAACGGCCCAACAACGTATTCTGCTAATAGGCTGTTTTGTTACTAACAATTCCCTTTCTCCTCCTCCATCTTTTATCTCTCCATTCTTTTTTTGAACTTCTACTCCATCAGGTAAAATCGCCAAAATTGCTTCTTTTCCAACTTCATTTCGTAAACGAGTTATTGCATTATTTAAACTTGCTTGGCTAGTTTCGACTCCTTCTAGTTCTGATTCTTTTAATTCTAAATGACCAAGGTAGCGGACATTGAATTGACTTGATGGCTGTTAAAATAAAATCTAATAGAATGGCCGGCTATTCTATTTTTCAATAATCCTCCAGGGGCCATTCAAATGGAGGGGGCTATTCTATTAGAGATAATACGGTATGTAGAATATTGTGGGCATTTTTTAATGGTAGCTCATGATTTCCCCACCAATTACACCATCTCTCTTACACCTCCCACATATCACATCTGTCCATCTCCTACATATCCAATCCCTTATTCCTCTTAACTATTCCATATGTCTTACCACTTCAATACATATCCTCTTTCTAACTTATCTCACCTCCAATTTATCCCAGGTTTCAACCTATTCTTTCAACATATCCCACCTATATTATCACCCCATATATCCCAATCTCCCAGTCATTACATATCATCTAGCTATCTCCCTATGTGTATATTCATCCTCCTCTATTCAACCTACATAATCTATAGCCTCTTTATCTTTAAATTCTTCTTCTTCAGCTAAATCAACTCTCTTTTTGGTTGTTGTTTGTCTAAAAGCATGTTCTTCAATTATAGGTTGTCTAACTGGTTCTTCTTGTATTGTTGTTTGTTGTGCTGTGTCTGTTGTAGAAATTATTGGGGGAGAGGGAATTGGGGGCTTTTCTTGTATTGGGGAGGGAATTGGCTATAATAAAATAAAAAAATTAATTTTTGTTTTAAATTTATTTTTGCCTCTTCCAGTCGTTGTGGAGGTTGTGGTCGTCTTTCTTCTTCTAAACGGGGTCCACTGTCAACATGCCAATAATGGGAGAAGGCGGAAGGGTCTAAAAATTAGGGGAAAAAATAAAAGGGTTTTTTCTAACTGCGGGGAAAGCCAATTTAAGCTATATTTTCGAACACCTATTAAGCAGTTTATATCAAATAAATATAGGTATAGCTCGAGAGGGAATTTGGGGCTTTCAGAAGAAGAATTTCTTCAAAACGAGATCCGCTGCCACCAAAATAATACTAATATATGCCTAGACCTTGGTACCGGACGTAACCCTTTTCAGGTTCAATAACTTTTATTCTGTCCACGAAAGTTAGTCCGCAAGTGTTGTAAGCCTTCTTGGAAAGTAACTCCACTAGAAAAATTAATTTTTGTTAAAGATATTCTTCTCACCTTCACTAATTCTGATGGGCGAATAGACAGGGCCTTGTTGCTCCTCTTCCACCTCCAATTCTTCCCCATGTTCCCCTCTCGGAACAAAATGTACACCACTATCGGGCGAAAGAAATTGGGGAGGGCCTGGCGGCTGTCTTTCCTCCTCTTCTGTTATCCACTAGAAAATTAATTTTTTTAAAAATTATTCAAAAATTTTCCAAACATGTTCCTCTTCTTCTTCCTCTTCCAAAACATAATCAACAGGTGGGGGTAATCTAGCTGGTTCTTGTTCGGCATTTTTTAATTGATCCAGTTGCCAATAGAAAGAATAAGGGTCTCGATGTTCTGTTATCTAATTAGGGAAAGTTTAAAAAATAATCAACGACTGGGAGGATTCTTAATTTTAAAAACTATAGGAAAATTGTTGGTAAACCCAATCGACTCCTAATTATGGGGGAAGGCCAAAATTCTCCCCAACTTCATAAATACCCCTTTTTCTCTCCTTTTTTCTATAAAACACCATATCTTTTCTGGATCATTTATTCAGACTCAAGTTAGATATTCCGAATGATCACAGGATTTCCATATAAGGAGGGATATTCTTTATATCTTCCCTCTAAAAGGAAATCTACTCTAAAGCTAGGACGATTTTCATAAGAAATTTCCTAGAGAATATTCTGAGGGAAATACGCTTAATTTTATTTATCCAAAAAACTTACAACAGTTGTATCCCCAACCCTCCTAACACGCCTTAATCTGTCTGGAGGCCCTCTAAAATTTTGTTGTCGAGCAGCAGCTTCTTCTATAGCTGCCCTAGCATGTTGAAAATCGCTAGAACTATAATCTACTTCACTTTGTTGACCTTCTTCTCTTCTTTCCCCTCCTCCTCCTTCCCTTCTTCTTCCTCCTCCACCGCTAGTTGTTGACATTGGCCGACGACCGTTGTTGTTATTGACTTGCTTTAAAATTTTGTTTTTAATTTTTTTATTAATCTGCCCACATTCCCACTTATCCCAGACTGAAAATATTACAATTCTGAGGGGTACACCCCAACGTACCGCAGAGCTATAACTTCGTTAAAAATGGTCGAATCCGGGACGCACTGATATGGTTCGATTCAGCTCGTCGAGATGCATCGAACCACACCAAGGCGTCCCGGATTCGACTATTTTGAACGAAGTTATAGCTCTGCGGTACGTTGGACTGCTCCCAATTCTGAGTTGGTCCTAAAGGTGGGGGATAAGTGAGAGAGTTTGTGGAATATTTGGCTAAATTAAAAAAAAAATTTTTTTTAATTAGAAAAATAAAGGTTTTAAAAGGGAATGAAAAAATTGAAAAAATAAATGATGGGCTATAAAAGGAAGAAAAAAATAAATATATTGAATAAAGAGCCAAGAAAAAATAAAAAGCGGCAACAAATAAGTATTAAATTTTAGGGCAAAGGGAATTTTCCGATATATATTTTATTTCTTAAAATTTGAAAAAAAGAGGAGATGGAATGAAAAAAAAGTCAATTTTATTTGTTGTTTCCTTTTCTAGAAAAAAATATTTTTGGGTGGAAATTTTCTTGAAAACTCAAAAAAAATTTTTTAAATAAAAAAACGTGGAGATTGCGGACCAAGAGAATGGTTGATAATGGTATATTATAAGATTTTCAAAAACGAAAACCTTCTTTTCGTGAAAATTTTGTATATAAATATTCCCTATATTGTCTATTGTTTTTAAAATTTCAGAATTTTTAGTTAAGTTCTTAAAGGTTGTTCTGAATAAAAAATAACATTTTTTTTCACCCATAACTTTAGAAATATTTAACCAAAAATTTAAAAAATTTTTAAAGGAGTTAGCTAACATTACTAGAGACATTCAGTCAGAATTTTAACAGATTCAGGTTCTCTTTTTCTTATTTTGTAAACACATGCGCCTAACTTTTACTGCGCCCAAACGCCCATTTCCTTAAATAATTTTTTAATATTCTTCCTTCGAGGCTTATTATATTTTTTAAAAGATTTTCAAAGAAAATACTCAAGGGAATGGATAATTGTTGGGAAGATACTATTTAGTATTTTTTTGAAGAAAAGAAATGTTATTGGCACTCATTTAAATGGGGTAAAATTAAATAAGAAATGGAGCGTAAAATTGAATGGGTAAAAAAGAAAATGAGAATTTATGTAAAAAATAAGGGTAAAAATAATATGAGAAAATTGCTTGAGAATTAATTAACGGATCTGTAGCCCCAAAAATTTTTACTTTTCAAACCTCTTTAATACCAAAAATCTGGGTACAGCCCAAGTAGGCGCGCGGCCATAACGGTGTAAAGCCATAACTTGCTTCAAGATTTCCGAATCTTAACTTTTTTTTAAAATTCTAAAATCTTAGTATTAAACGATTCTTCTCATCGAGCAAAAGAGATTGGCACCAAAATTGATAAGGGCCAGAAATCTTCCAGCAATTTATGGCTTTGCGCCGTTATGGCCGAGCGCCTACTTGGTCGTGTCCCTAAAAATCTCTATATATTCAACACTTTATTCAACTCTAAACCATCCAAAAATTTTATTTCCCCACCTCGGTAACTCGAATTTGAGCAACGTCTTCGGCAAACAATTCTTTAGGCTCGTCCCTTTCGAGTTGTCTTCGACTCCCGCCCACCCCAGCAATGCCAATGCTGTCTGCAGTTCTTCTGCCTGATCTCTCGTTTTGACGTAATCTATCGTCGTTCTAAATGGGTAAAAATTAAAATAGCCGTTTTATCCTTCCCAAAAATATCCCATCCAATTCTCTTATCCCACTAGTGAGATATAAATAATATAAGGTAGTTATTTAAAGATCATTGCTTAGAAGCTTATACCGAAAATAATCATAAATGTTATTTATACAGAGAAGCGCTTTGGGGGGAAAACAACCCTCAAACCCTTGTGGGGGAATTAAATTTTGTGATGTCTGGGATAGTACAAAAAATAGTGGGAATAATTCGGAGAGGTTGTGCTAAGTCAGGAATAAATCTTGTTTAGGACGTATGTATCAGGGAAAAAGCCGACATAAAAATGAAATTCCCGATTTTGGGAAATCGGGACGGCTCGTTCCCTGGTATGTATTCACGGAATGCAAAAATTCCCTACAACCCTGAGCGAATATATTTATTCCTTACCAAAAATTGAATGCTAGCTGTGTCAGATGTTCGAGAATAAGGCCGTCTTTGGTTCACAAAGCTAATATATTCTTGCTGATCTCTTTCCCTCTCTTCGTAATCCTCCGATTGTTGCCACAAATAATTTGGTTGTTGTGGTGATTCACGTCTACTGCTTGGCCCAGCCACAGGCGTCGTTTGTCCTTGGAAAGTATTTGAATGTAAATAGGTATAGGGGGAGGGCCGTTGCTGCTGTCTTTGATGGTTGTTGTAGTGGTTTTTGTCATCCATTTGTACGTTTTCTTTTACGGCCAAACATCTACCTATCTACACACTTTTAAAAAGAGAAAAGAAGAAAATGAGTGGGGGATAAGGAACAAAAATTTTTTTGGTAAAAAAGGGAAAAGGGAGATCAACGTGAGGGCCTACCAAAATATATATAAAAATATTATTATATGCTTGACTCTCGAAGGAAAGAAAGTCAGTCACCCTTTTAGTAGACTTGAGAATGTTTGCATTTATTGAGGTAAAAAAAGGAGAGGAGGGGGAAAGGGAGAAGGAGAATGAAGGAAGGGGGAAAGCCTTTCAACGCGTATTTTTGCAATGTATTTTTGTTGGACCAACATCGATCTCCTCTTCTCTTTTAAAAGTAAAAAATAAATAAAAAGAACTGATCGAGAAAAAAAAACAAGACTTTGTGACTAATTTAAGGGGTGAATTGGCAAGCAAACTAGTACATATGTACACATTTTTATGTTGAACGCTTTTCAAGAGGTTGAAAATATATAAGTTGATTTGTTAAAAGCTTTAAGATTGTTTTGACAAGGAGGAAAAAAGTAATATAAGCTTGTTTATATTTTGTATGCATAGGTTTTGGTTTGAATAGTACTAGAAATATATATCAAAATTATTAATCAGAATCGGGGCTGTGCGCCAAAATTTTCGCGTGGCGCGAAGACGCCAATTTTTTGAAATCGTAAAAGACGCCAACTCTAAAACGCCAAAATCGGCCAAAAACAGCGCCAAAACAAAACGCCAAAACGTCATGGCGCACAGCCCTAATTCAGAATTGTAAAAATACTAAAATTAAATTTACAAATCAGAATCCATTTTTGAAATCAGAATATTGACAAAAGAAAGGAGACAACAAAGAAGAGAGAATTAATTAAAAATCAGAATTGGAAAAAAAAATTACAAATCAGAATTAAGTTGTAAAAAATAAATTAAAGAATTACTAAACTGAATTTTTGTGTAGTGGTGTTACTATATTTAAGTATAACAGCGGTAAATGTCCAGTTGGCGGTCTACATGTCCGAAAAGAGAATCTGCAATTTTCTTTCCTTTTCTTGCATTTTTTGCGTTGGGAGAAGTGCTCCGCTCATTTTTCCTTTTATGCCATTTTTCCTTCTCAATACAATATGTTCTCCTGTTCATACTTGAAAAATAAAGATATCTCTAATTAGAAAAAAATTATTTATTTAACAGATGATAGATTTTGGATTATAAAAATTACAATGATAAATTCTGAAATGTAGGATTATTGCTATCTTATAGCAATAATCCTATGGCTTTCTAATAAGCCCAAAATAATGATCTAAAAAATTGCAAAATAATATTTAGGGAGACATAACCTGTTCTACGTTGATTTTCGTGTTATCAGGATATCGATATTGAGTAAAGATATGGGCCCAGTTTTTATATATATCCCTCCCCCTCATAGTTTTTATTATCCGCCCTATATTTTAAATAAATCTATTTGAGAATGTTATCAAAATCTATCATCTGTTAAATAAATAATTTTTTTCTAATTAGAGATATCGGCCCTATCTGAAATTAGGTTGGGAATCGTTTTTTTTCATCACTTTTTTCATTACCTTTTTCCTCCCTTGACATGGCATAATGGTCAGCATTTTCTTCCTTGTTCAACTCCATTAAATTTGCCTGTGGCATGATCAAATGAGAGGACAAAAAAACACACACACACCACACACACTGACAGACAAAACAAGGACGGACACGGACAGACAAAACACGGACGAAGACCGACAGATAACGGACGGACACGGACAGACAAAACACGGACGAAGATGGACAGACAAAAAAGACGGACGAAGGACAGACACGGACGAAGGACTGACAAAACACGGACGAAGAGGAAAAAATATTTAAAAATAATCCTTTCCTCTATCATCACTCATTTGATCATGCCACAGGCAAATTTAATGGAGTTGAACAAGGAAGAAAATGCTGACCATTATGCCATGTCAAGGGAGGAAAAAAGTAAAGAAAAAAGTAATGAAAAAAAACGATTCCCAACCTAATTTCAGATAGGGCCGAGATATCTTTATTTTTCAAGTATGAACAGGAGAACATATTGTATTGAGAAGGAAAAATGGCATAAAAGGAAAAATGAGCGGAGCACTTCTCCCAACGCAAAAAATGCAAGAAAAGGAAAGAAAAGAGCAGATTCTCTTTGCGGACATGTAGACCGCCAAATGGACATTTACCTATAACAGCCAGTGTAAATTCCAGTCAAGTTGTATGACAGGGGTGCAGCGAATTGAATTTTGAAAGGCGAGAACGAGAAAACGAGAAGCGAGAATGAAAATTAAAAAGCGAGAGCGAGAAGCGAGAGGCGAGACTACCAAAAAAGGCGAGAAAAAGCGAGAAGCGAGAGGCGAGAAGCGAGAATTTTAAAAAAAATTGTAAAAATTTTATTTGCCTAAATTAAATAGTATATTTTTATAAATCATACTTATAATCGTATATTTTTAAATTATTATGAAGATCTTGCATCTTGTACGACGGAAAAAGGCTGAATGTCTGTAGCTATAAATTCCATAATTGCTCTATTAACTTCTAGTGTTTTTAAGCCATCCTTATCCCAAGCACCTAAAAATACTTATTTAAATTTTAGAAAATTAAAATGTACTTTTGGTCTGAGCACATAAATCAATACGCATTTGTTTCAATGTTACTTCATTATTATCTTCTTTTGAAGATGACTGAATTTCAAAACTTCTTTTGAGTGTCATTTGCTTTTCCTTTTCCTTGTTCGATTTTTCCTTTACTTCTGTTGATTGTTCCAAAAATTGTTTGTGTTGTTCCGGGTGCTTACTTTTTAAATGTGTTGCCAATGTCGTTGTTGGTGCTCTTGGCGGAAAATCTTTTTTATAATCACATTCTTTACAGAATGCAATTCGTCCAGAGAGTGTGAAATAATTCCAAATCTTTGACATCTCATTTATTTATTCCTTGAAAATAAAAATTAGAAAAATAAAGGGATAAAAAATTCTCGCTTAATTCTCGTTTTTTTGAGAAAAAGCGAGAGCGAGAAGCGAGAGGCGAGACTGCCCAAAAAGGCGAGAAAAAGCGAGAAGCGAGAGGCGAGAAGCGAGACGAGCTGCACCCCTGTTGTATGATACTAGCCTGGCTAGTCTTTGATTTCCTTCGCCTGTTTTAGGCCCCAATTCACCTTTGTCTACATTGTATCCTTCTATTTTTAATAAACTGTTAATTGTAGCGCAAGTCGATTTTTGGCAAATTTTCGGAAATTAAAAATAATCTCCCAAATTTATAACTAAAATCATATTCTGTTACATCTCTTTTTTTCCAATTTTATTAAATTTCTGACTTTTTAACAATTTAATTTTTTCCAAAAACAATTTTTAATAATCAAACAGCTAGTCGTCACAACATTTTTGTATAATAATTCTTTCCTTTTTAAATTTCTGGTTACACTTCTCTTTTATGGTTAATAATCTTTATTTGACGTAAAAAATAAAAATAAAAGCAAAAACCAAAACCTTTGTACGCGTGCTTCTTTCGGACTTTTTATTTTCAAAAAAATTATTTTTTCCTCTCAATTTACATCAAAAAGTCCACCAGTTTATGATGCAGTCAGAAGTGAACGCTCTTTATAAAACATAAAAAATACAGTCAAAAAAGGGATAGAATTCTTTTTTTTTCATTTTGTAAAAGGGGGGGGAAGGGGAGGGAAGGTGGTTGTTGTTTAGTTCTGCAAAAAAAAACTTGTGACGGCTAATCGCCAATTTAATTGACTATCACTGACAAAAACATTTTTAAGTAGCATTAATATAACCTCTCCTTCACTGTTTTTTTCATTTTTATTTTTAATGATAAAAATTTATTTTTGGTTATTGTACTTGTAATTTTATTTTTGCATTTCTTTTAAGAATTTTTAATTTAGTTTTTAAATTCTGATTTGTAATTTAAATTTGTAATTCTGATCTTATATTTTGCCTTCACTGTTGCACTCCCTATTTAATTCTGATTTATAATTCTGATTGTCATATTTCTGATTTGTAATTTAGTTTTGTAATTCTGATTTTATATTTTGTTTTTATTGTTGTACTACTTATTTAATTCTGATTTATAATTCTGATTGTCATATTTCTGATTTGTAACTTATATTTGTAATTCTGATTTTATAATATTCTGATTTGTAATTTATATTTGTAATTCTGATTTTATAATATTCTGATTTGTAATTTATATTTGTAATTCTGATTTTATAATATTCTGATTTGTAATTTATATTTGTAATTCTGATTTTATAATATTCTGATTTGTAACTTATATTTGTAATTCTGATTTTATAATATTCTGATTTGTAATTTATATTTGTAATTTCTTTTCAGATTTGTAATTCTGATTTTCATATTTCTAATTTGTAATTTTTATTGTTTCATTCTGATTTGTACATATTTGTGCTAGAGTTGCGTACCGACCCCATACTTCACCAACATACCCTCCCTTGAGCGGTCGGCGCAACCCCAATTTGTAATTCATTTTAATTCTTATTTGTAATTACTTTTGTAAAATATTATTTTAATATTTTTTAATTATTTATTTCTAATTTTTAACAATTCTTTTAAAATAAATATTTTTTTTAAATAATTTGCACAATGGAAATTCCTTTCAGTAATTTATAAATATTTTTGATTGTTGTGCTAGATACCTTTTGGCCTTTTTCTATTTTTTTATCGTTGCTTCGTCCTTGCAAAAAAGCAAAGGAATGCGCAATCACCTCCCTCCCTCCCTCTCTTCATTAAATATTAATAGCATTTTATATTAATTAAACAACTGGTTAAAAAATATGCGTGGAAATATTTTTTATTTAAAGGTAAAATGTAGCAAATCTACGGGGAAATATGTAAAATTCTCAATTTATGACAATTAATCACTAATTTGCAGCAGAAAGTGTCACACATAAATTCTGTCACGTTTGCATACCAAAATAGCAACAAGAATACCTTATAAACTCTTTTATTTTGTAATTCTGATTTGTAATTTTAATTCTGATTTTTAATTATGTGTATTTTAACTGATTTGTAATTCTGATTGCAATTTATTTTTTATTTCGTAATTCTGATTTGTAATTTTGATTCTGCTTTTAATCTGATGTAAATCTGATTATTAATTTCGATATTTTATTCTAATTTTTTACTGAGTTGCAATTCTGATTTGTGATTTGTATTTTTATTTTGTAATTCTGATTTCTTTAATTTTGTATTATTTTTTAAATTCTGATTTATATTTTTATTTTGTACATATTTCTTTTCTGATTTGTATTTTTTAATTTCTATTTACAATTTCTGATAAATTTTTTTGTTTTAATATTCTTTTAATTTTCTCTTATTCTGTTTGAACATGTGTCTTTATTTATTTCCAAACTTTATAACATTTTATAGCCTTTTTTGACCCTTTCTTTTTTTGATTTGTAATTTCCATTTGATAAAAAAAAAGATAAAACTAATTTAATATATACTTTTGTTGTCTCTTATCAGTTCATTTCAACAATAAAATCATACTTTCCCCTAATAAAAAATTAATAAATTAAATGATTTATTTCCATGACTAACTAGAAACTCTAAACAGTAAATTGAAAACAGGCAAAAAATTAAACTTAAAAATTAGAAAGTTAATAAATTCGTTAATGAATAATTTAATAAATTTTGTTGAAAGAATTTTTTAATTGTATTTTTAATTTATTTCTTTTAAATTTCTGATTTCTATTTTTTATTCTGATTGGTATTTTTCAAGAGTATAAAATTATAAAAATTCTGATTAAATTTTTAATGGTTAATTCTGATTGTAATTTCTAATTCTGAATTTATAATCTCATTGGGTTTAAATTCTGATTTAATTTAAATTCTGATTTAAAAATTTTCATTATTCTGATTAATCTCTGATTTCTTATAATTCTGTTCATAATGCTACGTCTACATAAAAAACGCTAGCGTTTTTTCGGCAGCGGAAAACGCAATTTATGTAGACACTCTCAATTTGCCGAAAAAACGCCGGCGTTTTTTCTCTCTCACTTTTCCATACTATTTTCTGCGGAAAACGCGCGCGTTTTTTTATGTAGACGTAGCATAATAGGGTAAATTCTGATTAATAATTCCAATATGAAATTCTGATTTTTTATTTTAGTTTTATTCTGATTGTAAATTCTGATTTGTAATTGTATCATAAAATATAAATGTAAATTTTGATTCTGATTTTAATTTTCAATCTCCTTCTTTAATAATAATTCTGATTTTATTTTAAACTTGAGACTTCTTTTTCAATAGAAAATTATTTTTTAATATATTTCCGTCCGGTTTTACATGACAAAAATAGAAAATCAAGTCAAACAATAAAAAAGCTTTAAATAAATAAAAAAAGAAACACGAAATTGGATAGCGCAAGGTGTTTAGTAGACGAATATTTTTTTTAATTTATTGACTGACCAATCATTCATTTTTCTTTTCTCTTCTCTTTCAATATTTTTAGAAGTAGCTAGTTGTTGATCTAGCTTTTTAATAATATTTTTATTTATTTATTTTGCGCTCTTTTTGTGGTTTTTATAAATAAATAAATTGTTGGGGCTTTTCGATTTTTAATTTATTTTTAATTATTTTTAAGAGAGAAAGAAAAATATTTTTTTTTTAATTAATTTTTAATTAAAAAAGAATCAAAATCAATTTTTAAAAAATCATATTTCGCCCCCACAATGATAAATTAATTTTGTGGTAACATTAATAATAATAATTTTATCAATTTATTTGTTGATCTCTCATTATTTAATAAAATTTTATTTTAAAATAAAATGTTATTTAATTTTATTTTTGTGATTAATAATTGTAGTTTAATAATCTCATCATAAATATCACTAAACTACAATTATAAATACCCTATATATAGTTGAATTGTGAGTAATGTTCTGATTTTGTAATTCTTTAATTATTTATCGTTATTTATTAATTCTGGTTTGTAATTCTGATTTTTAATTCTGGTCTTTATTGTGTTTTTCTAATTTACAATTTGTAATTCTGATTTTTAATTAATTTGTACATTTTGTAATTGTATTTTAAATTCTGATTTTTATTGTGTTTTTCTGATTTGTAATTTGTAATTCTGATTTTTAATTCTGGTCTTTATTGTGTTTTTCTAATTTACAATTTGTAATTCTGATTTTTCTGGTTGTTTTTACTTTCGCTTCGTGTAATTCTGATTTTTTATTTAATTTGTATTTTTTAATTCTGATTTCTGATTTGTAATTTTAATTAGGCTTTGTAATTATTCTGATATACTACTTATACAATTTGTAATTCTAGATATCTAATTAAATTAAAAATGCCTTTACCCGTATTTGCTAGAAAAATGCAAAAATTAGCCTCCCAACAATTACACCAACTTAAGCAGCTTTTAACAGGCAGAGGATTTATAAAATTTAAACGTTTGTATAAAATAAAAGGAGAACTTGGACAAGGAGGGTTTGGGATTGTTTACAAAGGTGTTAGATTGGTAAGGAATTTATTAATTAAAAAAATTAACTAGAAATTCAGAATCTGCCCCTTCGAAGTAACCTATATAACGATACCTTAATTAACGGGTTAACCTATAAACTCAAAACATGAGAAAAAATAAAAGTTAAAAAATATTTTTTAAAAATAGTCTGATATGTTGCCTGTAGCAGTCAAATTCATTGAACGTCGACATGTCCGTGAATGGGGTCGTTTGGCAGAACAACGGGTTCCGATGGAAATTTGGTTTGATTTTAGAGATTTTTTAAAATCTATTACAGTTACCTTATTCTAAGATACCCACGGCCATTGTATCATTAAGTTGAGGGTGTTGCGTAGGCAGATTCCCTAACTCATTCAACACAAATTTTTAAGAAAAACATCTTAAATAGAGATTTTAAGTATCAGATCGAGACGAGATCTCAAACAAAAATCTCGGTTATCAAGATCAATATTTTGCGAGATATCGATCTCGATTCCCGTACAGGTACTTTATGGATATGTCACCCCCCCCCTCCTATTTTGAGTCTCAGAGTTTTCCTTAAACGTAGAAAATGGTCAGAGATTATTTTCTTCTCCATGTCAATCATTTTTTTCTTCTTCAAGTATTTTGCTTGTTTATTTTGCTTTTTCACATATTTTGTACTTAAATTTCACCCATTTCGTTTCTACATTTACCACATTTCACTTATTTTGCTTGAAGAAAGAAAAATGATTGACATGGAGAAGAAAATAATCTCTGACCATTTTCTACGTTTAAGGAAAACTCTGAGACTCAAAATAGGAGGGGGGGTGACATATCCATAAAGTACCCCCGTACAACCTCCCAATCCTTCCTCTAGTATTAAGTATATCTTTATTTTTGCTTCAACCTAATTAAACTCCCTTCTCTTTTTCAGTATGTTAACACGTTGTAATCAACTATCCGGAGTTATAACCTTATTAGACTGGTTTTCATTACCAGAAGGTTACCTACTAGTTATGGAAAGGCCAACTCCCTGTATAGATTTATTCGATTTTATTCAACAACAAAAATATTTGGACGAATCTTTGGCTAAATATTTATTTTCCCAAATTGTAAAAACTATATTAGACTGTTCAAAATTGTTGGTATTACATAGAGACATTAAAGACGAAAATATTTTGTTGGAATTAAATACTGGGAGAATTAAATTAATTGATTTTGGGGCTGCTACTTTATTAAAGAAAAGTCGTTATCAAGACTTTCAAAGTACGAGGCTTTATTGCCCTCCAGGTAGTAGCTGATTTTGTGATAAACAATAGAGTAGCTGTTAAGCAGAAATTTGCGTTAAGCAGAAGCAGGAATTGAATCTGTGACATTCAGACAATTGTTTCTAGGGGACTTCACTCAGCACGACTAATGAGCTACTCGGGGATCACCTTTCCTCCTTTCGTTAAGATCTTAAGCTCATTCCTAATCATTTTAATCAAGGAAAATTATATAATCTCTTCCTTAATAATTAAATTTTTTGGTCAAAACCCAAGTTCCTCTTCCATCATTATACCAAAATTAAGCAAAATATAAAGTGAGAGATGGAAACACATTGAAGAATTGAAAATAGGCGTCAAAAAATTAAATTAAAATATGTATTTAACAGAGTGGTTTCTCCATTCTCTCTATTTGGGACAAGAAGCAACAGTATGGTCATTAGGTGTATTGCTTTATAATATGTTGAATGGAAGGCTGCCTTTTTTAAATGAGAGGGATATTTGTACTTCACATTTACTTGGACCTTTACCTTTTTATGTGCCTGTTTCTAGAGGTATAGAGATTTAAAATTTTTGAATAATATTTGGAGTGAAGGGAACATTTAATTCCTTGATCAATTTTACGAGGTGAACGGACGTGGGATGTAAGGAGCATAGCTAAATTGAGTATGTATCAGGGCTGTATAATTTTTAATTTTTAAAAGCTGAAGGCAGACAGAAGCGGAAGGGACAAAAAAGGAGGAATTTTGCGGAAGGTGGAACGCGGAAGCGGAAGAAAATACGGCCCTGATACATATGTAGCGAAGGTTATATGAAACGAATTGTGGTTGAAGAGGTCTCCCTTCACCTCATACATATTCACTCCCTTGTATGTAAGAGGGGCATGTGGTGAGGAGAAAATAAATTGCAAGGGGATATGTATGAAGTGAAGAAAAACAGGGGAGGTGAATGGGGAAGTAAATATAGAGAGCGGACAGGATCTTAAATTTATCTTTTAAAGTTTCTTTAACTTTAGAAGCTCGCGAATTATTAACTCAATGTCTCAATTTCGACCCCTTCTCACGTCCAACATTAGAACAATTATTAACACATCCATGGCTTACAAAAACAGAAATAGAATGGAATAAATTAAATGAACATTATAGAAATGGGGAAGAAGAATATTTTTTTGAAGATGAGGAAAATATAAAACATTTAAATGAATCTGGATTGGCTAGTGAAGAATATTCCTATAATAGTAAGGAAAGGGAAGAAGGTAAATCACACAAAATGTTTGGTGGTTGTTACAGTATGGCTTTACATGGTAAGGATTTTTTGTTGATTTATTTCTCGGGACCCCTCCGTACTAATGATTTAGAGATTGAGTAATGGGAATTGATAAACTGAAAAAATTGAAAATCCATTGAAAAAAAACTGAATGGAAATGATATGAAAAGTAGGGGTAAGCCAATTTTGGAACTCAAAATGTTGCGATTTTTTCTAATTAAACTGATTCTTATAAAAAATAAGACCACACATACTTTGAAAAGGAAAGAAAATCCTTTTTACTCGTCTAAATTTTCTCTTCCTTTTCTTTTCACGCCTACCATATTTGCTCACTTCTTTTTCTTTCACCCATCTTTAGGGGTGTATAGCCGGAGCCGTGGGGAATTGGAAAACCTAGGCTCCGGCTCCGGGGTTTCAGAATCTTAGCCCGGAGCCATACCCAGCACTGTTTAAAAGTCTCTTTCTAATCTCCTTAATTTTCTAGTTAATGCAATACCCAAAATATGGGCTCAAAATTCATCCCAAACCAACAATAGACGGAATGCCCAAACGGCACACTTTGGATGTCAAAAACAGCGAAAAGAAGAGGAAAATGAAGAAACCCCTCCCTACAGTATTTTACGCCCAGGATTAAGGCAATTCGAGCTCTGTCCTCACAAACAAGAAGAAACGGAAGCTGGGGGTTCTGTGGATTCTGGTACTTCCTCAGCTCTACATTCGCCCAGAATTATGTTAAATAATCCAAAATTTTGATTTATAAATTTAATATATACCTATATTAATTTAATTATTTTATTGTATTTATGTAAATAATTTAAATATGATTAATTTTATTCTATTTATTCACTTCCATAAACCTTTATGGAAGGGATCCAATCCGTACTTACTTTAGAAGTATGGCAGAACTGGTGGGATTGAAAGAAACAAATAGTGCAAAGGAAAGTGATGATATGGATTAAATAAAAATTTTGTTTTTTGTTGATGTTTTTTGGTCTAAGAATCTTTTTGTAACCGCTGGTTGAACCTACCGCTCGCGTTCCTCTTTGCGGAACAACTTTACCCGTAGGTGGAAGTTCCCACGTTTTGCCTCATCAACTGGAATGACTGCAGACGATTTAGAAGAGGCTAAAGAATGGGGACAACGACTTTCTTGTAGTTCTTTTTTTGTAAATTTTTTTGATTGAAAATATTTTTTTAAAGTCAAATATCCCTTGGTATATTTGACTTTTTTTGCGGACAAAACTGGATATTTTGCTGTCTGCGCTGCTTTTGGTTTTGTAATGGGCAAAAATAGGCAAGATTAAAAAAATTATTTTAGTAAACGGAACAATTTAAATTAATTAATAAAAATGATCAATTAAAAATGATTACGACACCCCCGATTCCCAGGACGTCTCCGTTCCAAGTACTAAGGAGGCCCAGCGTTGCTTAACTTGCCAGATCGGACGGGATGGCGTACTTTCAACGCGGTATGGTCGTAATAAAAGCGCTCTATTTTCTTACTATTTAAGAAAAATTTTCAACAAAGACAAAGCGCAGGCAATTCGCTGTCGCGGGAAAAATATGAAGTTTAGTAAAAATTGAACAAATAAGAATCATTAGAGAATAAAGTATAAGGAATTAATTTTTTTAAACCGGGCTATTCCATACTATGAGAGAAATAATCTTTGAATTTGTATTTGATAAATATTTGAATTTGTGAAACATTAGTGTTCCGAAACATTAACTGAAACACAAGTTTTATACCCTTAATACTTTAATAAAACCCCTATATTCCAACCAATAAGGGGATTTTGAGGGATTAAGGATTTTACTGTTTATAGAAAACATTTGTACATGTAAATTTGAACGTAAAGAAATGATGGCCGATATTCTTCTGCCGAAGGTCTGGAGAAAGGTCTGAATTGAATCAGATTTATTTATACAATAATCGTGGCCGTTAAGCAAAAATTTGTTAATTCTATTGACACTATTCGGTAAAGAACCCTCTCTTGCTAAGTGATTTTCCTTTGGAAAATAATTTATTTCTCTTTGCGGATAAGTAGATCGCAAATTGGACATGTCTTTAAAAGGAATCTCATCTTACTAATTCGATATTTATTTTGGTATCATTCGATAGAGAATCATCGACTTCCTATTGCAAAGTGATATCCGTATTCTTGCAAAATGACTTTAAGCCGAGTTATAGTCAGTCAAAGTTTGCGTCTTTGGGGTGTTTGAATATAATGAAGAGGAAAAAATGCACAATTTTTTTTCCTTCTCTGCTTACTTCGTATTGTCTTACTTTGGAGAGAAAAAAATCATGCGTTGTGAAGAATTAAAAAAGGCAAAGAAAAATAGCAGACACAAAAAAACAAAGAGAAAGTGGGCGGGCGGGTTTCTTGAGTAAAGGGAAGTAAAATGTAGGGAAATTTAATGCCAGAGACAAAGTGAGCAGGCAAATCGCTGTTCGCGGGTATGATTTGAAATAAACTAAAAAATGAACAAATTTAATAAGTATAAGAGAATAACATAGGGCAAATTAGGAAAATATTTTAAAAAGCTGTGATTACCCGGGCTGTTCCACATTGGCAGAGCTGTAATTTTTGAACTGAAATTAGGTTAATCTTTGAATTTTTGAAACATTGTTCGACAACAACCGTAAACATTTTGTAAGTTTTAGTGTTAAGGGAATTGTGGTTAACTTTTTTTCACACTTTTCTTTACATTGAAAACTTTTCTTTACATTTTTTACACACTTTTCTTTACATTTCTTTACATTTGAAAAATTTCTACATTTTTGGGAGACTATTTTTTTGGGAGACTAAGTTCAGTGATAATGACTTGGGTTGAGCTGTGACTTGGGTTGAACAATAGGGAATATGGCTAAAGCAGTTCCTCTAGGTTGTTGGACGGGCTCATATTCAGACTCAGCACACTCGATACCTACTGGCAAGCCTTAAAAATATCGAAAGAGCACTTTTTTAGCATTTTTTACTAGGGACCAATGATCTTAAGGATTACCAACTTTTGATAGCTCAGTGAGATTATTTGGCAATTTTTAATTTCAAAAAACCCCTAGTAGATTCTAAACGGAATTAAAGTAGTATTCGGATTTTTATTACGGTTTTGGGTACATAGATATTATTTAACTAAAAACTAAGGAATTACATAAATACGAAACACAATAATATGCAATATATTCAGATTATACAAACAAATACACAGTAAAACAATACATATAACCAAAGAACAAAAATACTTATAATACACATACACAAAAAATAATGCATATACTGTTGTAGTTTTATATCAGAGCAGGAGCTTGAAAAGTGAGGCTCAGTTTGAAGGAGATCACACATGAAAAATCATACATAAATAAAAATACATTAATAAATACATTATCAAATACATTATTGCTTACGTTTAAAGACAAATCAGCATACAATATTTCATAAAATTATATAACAATGGCTAAGCACGGTTAAAAAACATTTACAGAAATACAAGATAAATAATACATATTACAATTAATTTAAACAAAATGATACTACAATGTGTGGAGGGGTCATGCCGGTTTTTTCCAAAAATGTTATAATAATGGCTTTATTCAAAAAATCTTATTTTAAATTTAGTATGCACGCGTTGCTCAAATATTTTAAAAATTCACATTTAATCATACTGTGCGAAGGGGTCATGCCCAAATTTTTCAAAAATTGTTTCAATAATTCATTACTACTATTAAATAACTACTATAAAAACAGCCACTTTTACTAATTCTACGACCACTTTTTGTTTTCTTTCTTGCTTAATTCTCTTTCCATTTATTTTTCTCTTGATGGCGCATAGCTTGGGGTTGCATTTGGTCCATTTCTCTTTTCGCCTCGACTCATATTATATTAGAAAAGTGGTTGTCTGTTGAGTAAAATTGAAAAAGTGGCTGTGCTTGCGAATTGTAAAATAAAGTGGTTGTTTGCACAGGAAATGGAAAAGAAGAATGTATAGGAAAATAAATAATTCTCGACGTAGCAGATCTCAAGTCCTTCCGGGCTACTTGTTGCCTTTTGATGCAAATTCTTATCATCCATTCAACATGTTTATGGTACAATCTGAAGACTCAAATGTTCTACTTTGATTTTTAACCGTTTTAAATCGATTTATCATCATTCTAAGGCGCTGCGAATGGATTAACGGATTAAGTAGGACAATACTTCGTGGATATGCTCTAGCTCGCGGAAAAGCTGGTGAAATGGCAGCATCTAGGTGCAAATCTTATTGCATATGGTGAGATGTTGAATTTCCCAACTGAAAAATGTTTAGCGTGAATCTCGAGATGAGAGAAAAAAATTTAATACTAAATGTAGCCTCTGGGCTGAATTGGTGAAGTGAAAAGTTGATATTTTGTGTTGAGACGAAGCGTCCTTGTTGAAGGATCTTAATTTTATGCCAATTCATTGCTGAATTGGCAAGACGAGCAATCGGTCGGTTCGATGCACACTTTTTAGTGTCTCGTAAAGCTAGCAAGTGACCCGAGATTGGTTGTGAGACCAAATCTGTCTCGCCTCGTGTGTCATTCTGGCGCCGACTGTGCTCGAGTATGCTATCGTGCATTTCTGGGTAAGATTTGATACTTCCAGAATTCGGTAGTGAATCTTGCCTGAATTTACGAGATATCTGGTTGATCCTGCCTGAACTGATGTGTTCATTTCAAAGATTAAGCCATGCATGTATAAGTTTAATCGTTTTAACGAGAAACCGCGAACGGCTCATTACAATGGCCATGATTTACTTGATCTTGATTATCTAAATGGATAACTGTGGAAAAGCTAGAGCTAATACATGCACCAAAGCTTTGTCCTCTCGGAAAAGCGCATTTATTAGAACAAAACCACGCGGCTTCGGCTGCTTCTTGTTGACTCAGAATAACTAAGCTGACCGCATGGCCTTGTGCCGGCGGCGTGTCTTTCAAGCGTCCACTTTATCAACTTGACGGGAGCATAATCGACTCCCGTGGTGGTGACGGATAACGGAGGATCAGGGTTCGACTCCGGAGAAGGGGCCTGAGAAATGGCCACTACGTCTAAGGATGGCAGCAGGCGCGCAAATTACCCACTCTCGGCTCGAGGAGGTAGTGACGAGAAATAACGAGATCGTTCTCTTTGAGGCCGGTCATCGGAATGGGTACAATTTAAACCCTTTAACGAGTATCAAGCAGAGGGCAAGTCTGGTGCCAGCAGCCGCGGTAATTCCAGCTCTGCTAATACATAGAATTATTGCTGCGGTTAAAAAGCTCGTAGTTGGATTCGTATCGGTACCCTGGAACCCTCCGGGTGTTTCTGGGTGTTATCGATTTATCGTAATGTTCGGTTTTGAGTCCTTAACAGGATTCTTAACAGGCATTGCAAGTTTACTTTGAACAAATCAGAGTGCTTCAAACAGGCGTTTTCGCTTGAATGATCGTGCATGGAATAATAGAAAACGATTTCGGTTCAGTTTTATTGGTTTTACGGACTGAGATAATGGTTAACAGAGACAAACGGGGGCATTTGTATGGCCCCGTGAGAGGTGAAATTCTTGGACCGTGGCCAGACAAACTACAGCGAAAGCATTTGCCAAGAATGTCTTCATTAATCAAGAACGAAAGTCAGAGGTTCGAAGGCGATCAGATACCGCCCTAGTTCTGACCGTAAACGATGCCAACTAGCGATCCGCCGATGGAAATTATATTGCCTTGGTGGGGAGCTTCCCGGAAACGAAAGTCTTCCGGTTCCGGGTGAAGTATGGTTGCAAAGCTGAAACTTAAAGGAATTGACGGAAGGGCACCACCAGGAGTGGAGCCTGCGGCTTAATTTGACTCAACACGGGGAAACTCACCCGGCCCGGACACTGTGAGGATTGACAGATTGATAGCTTTTTCATGATTCAGTGGATGGTGGTGCATGGCCGTTCTTAGTTCGTGGAGTGATTTGTCTGGTTTATTCCGATAACGAGCGAGACTCTAACCTACTAAATAGCTGGTACATAATTTAAGTGTATACAGCTTCTTAGAGGGATTTGCGGTGTTCAGCCGAAAGAAATTGAGCAATAACAGGTCTGTGATGCCCTTAGATGTCCGGGGCTGCACGCGCGCTACACTGGCAAAATCAACGTGCTTGTCCTACCCCGAAAGGGGCGGGTAAACCATTGAAAATTTGCCGTGATTGGGATCGGAAATTGCAATTATTTTCCGTGAACGAGGAATTCCAAGTAAGTGCGAGTCATCAGCTCGCGTTGATTACGTCCCTGCCCTTTGTACACACCGCCCGTCGCTGCCCGGGACTGAGCCATTTCGAGAAATTTGGGGACCGTTGATTTAATTTTTCTAAATTACTTTGATGGAAACCAATTTAATCGCAGTGGCTTGAACCGGGCAAAAGTCGTAACAAGGTAGCTGTAGGTGAACCTGCTGCTGGATCATTACTTTATGTGATGTTCAAATTTGAATTCGCAACAAAAATATATTGTTGTGAAACGGCTGTCGCTGGTGTCTAGGTGTTGCTGATACAGTTGTGAACGTCCGTGGCTGTATATGTGGTGACATGTTAGGACTCTTTAATGAGTTTAAGACTTAATGAGCCTCTTAAGTGAGGACGCCAGCACTCTTTTTTTCTCTATATTTTAAAAAAAACGAAAATTTCTAGCCTTATCGGTGGATCACTCGGCTCGTGGATCGATGAAGAACGCAGCAAACTGCGATAATTTGTGCGAACTGCAGAAACCTTGAGCACAAAAGTTTTGAACGCATATTGCCGCATTGGGGTCAAACCCTTTGCTACGTCTGGTTCAGGGTCATTTTCTTTTAAAGCGAAAGCTTTAATTTATATAATGATTTTGTTGCTTTATATTTTAAGAGGATTGTTGTTTATCCTAATTGTATGAATATAATTACAAAAATCAAACAATTTTGACCTGAACTCAGTCGAGAGCACCCGCTGAACTTAAGCATATCAGTAAGCGGAGGAAAAGAAACTAAACAGGATTCC